>NBIV01000317.1:0-70921 GCA_003194525.1 Gracilariopsis chorda
TTCTGCCCACAGATCGTCAAACATTAGCGTCTGAAGAGCAGGACGTAGACGGTGGGTTACCTCCGGGCAAGGTCTAAAGATTTCGTTGTCCTTCTCGGCTATGTGCAAGCTCATTGTCCCCAAAAGTTTACTTTGTGCATGGTTTGGGGTAGCAGTCATAATGACTATGTCCATATCCAACTTAATTTCGCCATCAAGTACACTTACTAGTCATCCCATCATGTTCGTTTGTATGCAAACCGGAAGGTCTGTGAGGTATGCGGAGATAGAAAGCTACGGCGCATGTGTGGAAATGGGATTCGCGGTGACGCGCCCGGCATCGCTAATGTAATCCCCCAGTGGCGAGACGCCAGTAGTACATGGTCCACACAAGCCGTTGCCTAATTCGGGCAGAATCAACGAAAGATGACCGATACACCCGAAAAGACCGGGTTCTAACCCAGTGTTAAGAATGTCACTCATTTTGCACGAACACTTTCCTCTGTACTTCAGCCCACCCGACAGGCGGTCAAGAGTAGCCGAAGGCCCACGAATAAAAAGGACGAGCCAGTTTCCTGTGACCGATTGCCAAAAATCTTAGAATCGATTGACATGGGGCGATCGCTCATAGATCGAGAACGGGATCCCTTCTTGAAGTATGTTGTAAGAGAATTGCCTGACATCAGTTCATCTAATGTCATGACAACCACACTCCTTAGAAAGTCTACGAGCAGTTGCGGATAGTTTGTGTAAGAGCACTACTACAATGACAGAGACGCTGAATATTCCAGGGCACTGCAGAAGTGGATTCATCGGAGCCACGTTTGGCTGTGAAGGGCTACAAGACATTCGGCAGGCGCCATATCCGCAAAGGCGATCTTTCGTTGTTGTTCTGTTGATCAAGTACGGTATCATCGTGTTGTTGTTTCTGCTGATCAGCTACGGTATCATCGTGTTCGATGTACGATATCCTCTAGCACTTTCAATTACCCGCCCACCACTCCCGGAAACAGTATGTATCTTTTGGATCGTCCTGTAGGATCTCAGCTCTGCTGACGTCTTGGTGATAGTTTGTTAACCTCCACCTCTTCCTTTCCCAAACATTAAAGATCTGTCTTTACAACAGCCCAAAGGCGACCAACAATCAATGGTTCTAGATAACGGCAGTGTCACTGCAGCACTGACCTGTCGGTTAATGTAAACCATGTTTCATCATCATTCTCCCCCCCATTGCCCCATTGCACTGCATCTGTTATTATTCCCAAGTCATCGTTTAGGAGCTCTTGATTGCAGCCAAAGTTGATATCCATCTGGCCATGAGGGTCCGCATCGGGATCTTGTAACGCAGCAAAAATGTCATCGTTTGGGTCCAGATGGAACTCATTGCCCGTATTCGCAGCATGGGCGTCTTCTGAACCGTCAAAAAATCTCTCGATCTTCACCTTGCCACCAACGTGTATCTGGGGCATTGCTCTGCGAAGAAGCTTGTGTGCTCCAAACTTCATGGTGCAATCCAGGGAGAGTTGGTCGCATGTACGAGATTGGGAGTGCCTCGTAGTTTTCGGGCTCTGCGTAGTAGAGCTGTTCGCGATTTGATGTCGCGGGCTCCGAGTACCCAATGTATGCATGAGTTTGCTGCGGTATTTGGTGAACACTGTGAGACTCCGTGGCAGGCTGCGGTGTTGAATAGCTGCACATGCCTTCCTGGGTGGCATAAACAGGCTGAGCGGAGTTGTTTGAATCAAGGACATGGGGTGTAAAAGACTGGACAGTCTGCTCTTGCTGCTCTTGGGGGAGAGCTGGAACTGTCTTTGTATTTGAATCAAACCTTGCTTTCCTTGTTGGCGTTCGATCTCGTCCTGTTGACGAATCCGTTGTTGCTCTTGCAAGGTTGGGTGAATTTGCTGCTGGCGCAAGAGAGCAGCATTTATAGCGGCACTCTGTGTTTGGTCCGCGTCATGCCAAAGATTTACCTGCTGTTGCTGAAGCTGTGTGACGAAGGCATCTATTTCACCTCTCATATCGGGTGGTGGAGCAGTTTGGCCAGCCTGTCTCGGAGGCTTTGCTCGCTGTTCGTTGCGACGGATAAACGCATAAGCGAAGGAGAACAGTCCGTGTGACGCCTATGGAGTACCAAACCACTCCTCCATTTAAAGCTCCTCTCGCAATCAAAACAAAAGTACGGCTCCTCACCGGTATGCATGCGCATATGTCTCTTTCGGCCTTGTCTGCTAGTAAAAGTTTTGTCACAACCCTCTTCTGTGCAGGCGAGACGCTTGACCGCCGAGGAAGATCTTGGCGGGCCGGGAACTGTTTTGTTGGATGACATAGCGACGATAAATGGAATGGAAACTCTTCTGATACGCGCGGCCGGGATACTATGATAGTATCTCGAACGAAGTGGCCGGGTTTATAAAACTATGGCAAGTGGTGGAGTGGGGCGTCGTGCGTTCTAAACTGGCGAGACAATTCTTAAAGTTGACATACCCTTGGCAAACAGTACCAACGGTAACGAAACGGAACAGAAAGATTCTAAAGCTACGTACCGTTGTCATTTAAGATGGTGAGAAGTCACGGCTCAAAGTGTCTAGTACAGCAAGAGGAACGCGTGCGCCACGAGTTGGAAGGTGCATCACAGCAACGACGGTATCGCCGTGGGCAAGCACGATGCATGGTCTGTCAACTTGTGCGAATCTGAGTGGCCGACGTGCCTCAACGGGACGCAATCTGCCAATGGTCAATGTCTGCGGCATCGTCTGGCCGCGCCTGCAATGCGCGGACATTGTAGCCCGCCTGAAGAGAAAAGGGCTCGCCGTCTTGTCACGCCGCTTCCCCATAACCGCCCGCGCCACCTTCAAGCACAGCCATGCACGTAAAGTATTTCCACCTTGATTCCTGCTTCATAGCACCTAACCAGCGCGCATAACTCAACGTTCCATGCTTATCTCACTCCATCGATGATGTTATCGATATCGGTCCTTTGATTTCGATCTCTTTTCTTTAGCCATTTCTCACCCATTCCTACTTTGCTGTTGATTGGCTACATGTTGGAAAACAGTGCGATAAGCACGTTATATCGAACAACTCGCGCAACAACTCGCGCAGTTGCGGGTCACGCGAAGGGAAAACTGGTACTGTACCCCTGCGGCTCGGGACCAAAATTTGCCCCTTCGCGTCCCTCGTAGTCCGCATTCGTGCATGGATGTAACTCATACGTACAAACACACGCCCTGATAAGCACAACACACATTCAATGAACTGCCTTCCTTCCATCACCTCTCTATCCTATTCTGATTTCATCTTAGTAATCTCCACCCTTCACCCCCACACACACTCCCGCTCTTCGAAAGGCTTGTTCACCAGCAGTTTCAGCTCCTCCAATGGAAGCCGCTTGCGACTTTTCGGCGCTCCACTGTCCCAGTACAAACCCCCACCACCGTCCGCGGAGAAGACCGTAGTAAAAGGGTGGGCAATCGAACGCGACATCGTTGAAGACAATACACATCCTTGTTTCGACCATGGCTCAGCAAGTTATACTGTTCCTGCAGATGGCCTTTACAAAATCGTTGTCGAACTCATCCCCTTAGGTGGTCCAGCAATCTTCAACGACAACAATCAACGTCAAATCGTTCCCTACTCCCTCTGTCTACAAGAACCACCCAACGAACTGGACGATCAAATCATCCGTCGATACCACGACATAGGCAACAAACTTTCCAAAGTAGAGCATATCAAAGCCGGAACCACCATATCCTGCATCCGCATGCCCAACGTTCCTGGCGATGAATGTATCCGCTTCAAAGTGGAGATCATTCTTCGCAAGCGCAAACGTGACAAGAGAGAGCCCACCAGAAAGGAGAAGAAGAATCGTAAAAGAATGCTGAGAAGACAAACCATGGCACATCATCTAACAACTCTCTCCTCCCATGGTAGCGGTGACGCCTCGCGTCTCCATGATTACTATCCCCATCCGCAACATCTTGGCGGCACTTCAGATAGTGATAGTGAGTGGGAAAAAGGATTCGAGAGTGATTCCACCTCGGATGATCTACCTTCTAGTCGTCTTGCAAAGCCACTCATGATTTCTCGTCCTACAGGCTTAGACGATCTTAACCGCAGTGAGGTCTTCTTTGACATCAACGATGAAGTCGTTCCTTAAGTCATCTCCACCTTCGCACTCACCTTACTTCTTCCGTCTAGTTCTCAGTTTCATCAATCAACGGCATTAATCAGCTATGCTCTACTTCTCTTGAACCCCTACTATTTTCAACGCCCGCATCTTGTCATAAATTCCTTCTACAGCTTGTCTCTGCCCTTCGTCGTTATCATCCTCTGCTGCCGCTGAAACCGCAATTATTTCACTAGCCATTACAGCGCTGTGTCGAACCTCAGCGCACAATGCCGCATCTGCACGCAACAGTGGTCAGCCCCAATATCTCACGTAAACTTATCATCTCATGAACCACTGGAGTGCTGCATAGAGCTTTGCGTATAGCCTTGTTTACCTGCTTCAACGCACCGCTTCAGAAAACAAAGTATTCATTGCAGATTGCGCCAGTCATTTTGATATCCCCACCCTCCCTGTAGATCTGTACAAAGTTGAACGCCGCGTTCCGTCGCAAATTGGTCCATTCTGATATAGCATTTTTGTCGCACCCTCATTCTCACTGTCAAGCACTCGCATGTAAGCTTCAGTTACAAAGTGCAACAGGCGAAGGTGGTGCATATCTCTTCCGAAATCGTGGCTAGTTTCCGTGTTTTACAAGCAATGCTCTTCCGGTAGAACCCCTTTTCTGCCATTTCGCATATAATCGCTCCGAAAACGCAGCGCATACGTAACCATCTCGTTGCGATTCTGGATGATTTTCCCTTCCACAACGTATGAAGTCCGAATGGCCAATAACAGGCATAGAAGAGGATGCTTAGGCAACATTTTCATCGGATGAAGATATATCACTTTCCGTGTATCGACGGATGTTAACCCCTCCTCGACTAGAGCAATTCCCAACCAAATAAGGTAAGAGCGGCGAAATGTTCTTCCGCCATAATCGTTTCAGAAACTGAAAGGATCTACAGCGCTGCCCATCTGTTTCCATCCTCATTTGGTCTATGACTGAGCATGCGAACTCCATATCCGTATTCTTTGGTGCTTCCAAAAAAAATCTTACTGAATCATGGGCACGTGCACCATCACCGACCGCCGTAGACACGATAACGTCCAACGCCCTTAAACGCAGTTTCACATCGGGCCGACCCCCAGCTATTCGAAGATGAGCCAAGCATTCAAAAATGCGAACCAGGGACTACGGTTTCCCAAGTCATCCTAAGCTTGGCACGAGTACACTGCCATTTCCGCAATCAAAGTAGCTCCAAGTGCCTGAAGCTTTTCTCTATCTATTTGGTGTTCGAATTCTGCACTATGGATTCAGTAATGTCTGCGGGTGCAAAATTATCGGATTGCTTCTCATGGCCTTCACGTACACCGAGGAGATCATCGTTACTGTTCTTCGAACCTTCAGAATTAGGCTTTCTGGTTGTCTGCCTGGCTTACAAAGAAATAAAGCGTCTTCTAGAGGAGTGAAATCTTGAACAAGAAACCCTCTGAAGTCGCCTTTCTGAAAGAGCTCCCTTCCTCGGGCGAGGGCATCAACTTCCTGTTTTGTTTTCTTCACCTTCAAAGAGCAGTGCCCAGTTTGGCCTGAATACTTCTTGGTGGCATTTCTCTTTACTCAGACCACTTCTTACGGAGTTTGAAACTGTGGGTACCGCATTGAGGCTCCAACACGTAACGGGGATGTACCGATAGCACCCATTCCAGATCAGAATTTGCTGTACTCATATCGCCAACTCCAATACAGCACAAACTGCTCAAATAAGCCGGGCATCAACCGGGTCCTCCAACTCAGCGCCTATATAGAGTGGTAAGGTGGACGCTCATGTCTCATCAGAAAAGTTTGATCCTCTTCTACATGCGTCCGCGACTGGTCAAAGTAGAACAACGTGTTTTTCTATTCTGCTTGGAATTCCTAGAACTCCTGAAAAGTAGGCTCGGCTGCAGTGGTAGAAAGAAAGCGATGGTGACATACAGCTTCCAATAACCGTTGTATAAAAAGCATCCAACATACAATATCTGTGTTACCATCTTTCATCTTGAAAGAAGGTCAGCAGCATCGAGATATTTCTCCTCAACAAATCGAATCCCAATGATAATCTCCAGAAGAACTTGAATCGGTTTGAGTTTGCTCTGACGAGCTGAGCTCCTTCTCTGAGCACGAATTTTACAATCTCTCATCATTTTTTCTACAACCACTTATGCTTTTCTTGGAGATGTCGTTTTTCGATGTAACTCGCTCATGATGTACGCCAACATGGAGTTGTCTGGGATGCGTTTCGTTAAATTTCAAGTTATCAGCTGCTTTCGAGTGCTTCCCGAGCTTTAAGACCCAAAATACATGTGCCGCAAAGCTCTTTCACGTCTTTGTTATTTGCGCCTCCGACAGCATTGGATGAATAATAGATCGCCTTCTCGTGATCGCCTTTTTCCGATAACGCTGTATTTTTCAATCTTCGAGCTGAGAATAGTGTCAGTGCGTTGTTTGTACAACGCCATAAACGTAGCGTATTGCATGGTTTAGGAAAGAAGAGACTTTCCCGAGCGTCGATTAATCAATAAAGCAAACTCCGCAACGGGCAGTGAGAACAAGCGTCTCAGCTGGTCAATTGCTCCGAAGTGGCATACTTGTTTGCCACTACCAGTCCAACAAAGTGGATGGGAGGGTCAAAAGCATAACTTTACTCACAGAACGAAGAAAGGTGCACTGAACTGGTGGTGGGCGCGATGCAACTGCTGACGATGACCCCAGTTGTTGGCGTGTTCTGTGAAAGGTTGCAGCTCACAGTCTGCTTCGGCTAGCACTGATGCACATAACGCTTGTCTTCCACACGAGTGAGGCATATACCAGGACAACCACAAAATATCTACACGTTTGTCCATCGCATTTTGAGGCTGCCTGGTTCATCTCAACAAGTCTTAAAAGCAAGGTTGGTATACCAGCTGTGTCGCATCATCGTCAGCTAAGGAGTAATCATCCAGAATGTCTTCTATTTGGTCCAGGTGGAACGCAAAGAGTTGTCGAGAGACGAATCAAGAAGAAGGAAGTACCGAATTGAGGTTGGGGGCGGCAAATTGGTCGGATGAACTATCCGAACTCTTTTGGAAAGAATCTGCATCCCGAACAATACGGTTAAGAGTAAAGGAGAATCAGGGACCAATCCTGGTTGCGACTGCGAAGGCAACGAAAATGGTGGATGTTTTCATTCGTGTGCGCTGGTCGGCTGCTAGCGCAGAGAGGAGGGTGAAAGTGTCCGGGGTTCGATGCCTCCGATTTACTGAGAGGGCTGTGATGAGCGCTCTAGTGTTATCCACTACAATTCGGTCGTTCCAGAAACTTCATCAATCTCGGAGATGTGCGTTAACTGACTCGAAGTTCGATTCGGCAACCGAGAACAAAGGAACCTATCAGGCTGTGTGATTCTGAGAGAATCGTTTCTCGTGTTTGTCTTCTACAATGCACTGTTAACGCACTGCCCGAGAATGCACACAGACAAGAAGCCCGACGGAGTTCATCTTCCTTGTTGTTACACGTAGCCAGCCGGCGTGATATCCGCAGTGTTAAGACATGAAATCAAATTCTGAGGCTGCGCTACATAGCGACGGTAATGTCGGCGTCAACGACTGTACCAGGTGGAACATTCTACATATCACCGTCCTCTCTCTTAACCGGGAAGAAGCGAGTGTGATGACGCTTAGTGACGATAATGTAGGTGATTTTTGGTCGCATATCCCTGCACGCATACGCGAAGAGGGAATAGTCCGTGCGACGCCTATGGGCACGTTCATTCGATACGAAACCACTCCTCCATTTCAAGCTCCTCCCACAATCAAAACAAAAGTACGGCTCCTCACCGGTGTGGATGCGCATATGTACGTTTCGGTTCGATATACTAGTAAAGGTTTTCTGACAACCCTCTTCTGTGCAGCGGTAACACTTGTCCACCTCCGAAGATCTTGGCGGCCCGGGAACTGTTTTGTTGGATGGCATAGCGACGATGAATTGAAACTCTTTTGATACGCGCGGCGGGGATACTATGATAGTATCTCGAACGAAGTGGGCGGATATATAAAACTATGGTAGTGATGGAGTGGGACGTCGTGCGTTCTAACTGGCGGGACAATTCTTACAGTTTGCCACACCGTTGGTAAACGGTAGGTCTACCAACGGTAACAAAATGGTGTTTCTAGGCACGCAGAAGATGATTTATCCAAACGCATGCCTGCGAGTGACACGTTGCAGACCTCGGCGACTTGCCTTTGACGATGGTTCATCGCGGCAAGCCGCCGTCGAAGCTCAAGGGTCTGACCATCACTCGCAGCTCCTCACTCGTCTGCTCCGCCAAAGTTTTTACTGCTCATCCCCCCGAAACCATAAGGCTGGGATTTACGGATAGCTTTTTAGCCCACTAACGGACATCGGGTTCTTTACCTGATGGCCTGGCTGCTCGTCGTTACCGAGAGCCACTTTTACACCAAACAATAAATATTGCTGAAGGAGCAGAAGGAGTGAAGGAAACAGAACAGAAAGGGGACGGAGTTCATCTTCGTTGTTGTTACACATAGCCAGCAGGCGTGATCGCCGCAGTGTGAAGACATGAAATGCAATTGTGATGGTGCGGTACCAGCTACGGTATTGTCAGTATCAACGACTGTATCATACCAGGTGGAACATTGCTCGACCTATCCCCTTCCTCTCCCTTAGCCGGGAAGGCGAGAGTGTGATGACGCTTAGTGACGATAATGTAGGTGATTTTGGGTCACATATCCCTGCCGATATCCACACAAGCCCGTCGAATACCAGTCACTTCTTCTTGCATGTAAATTCGAGCAGAAGATGGCCACGGTGTTACGGGAGTGATGTTACCCCCTTCATCAACAACCTTCCATTTGGAAAGGTGCCAATCAGTTTTTTACAGTCTATCTGAATCGACCTCACAAGCTGCAAACATCATAGAAGAATCAGAGGCGGGCGCCAGAGTTCTCTTCATTGACGAAGACCTTGCTGCGACTAATTTTATGATTACGAGAGATCGTCAGGGCTTGCAGTTCTCGGCTGCGCCTCACTGGCAAACGCGACGAAAGGAGATGGTTTCAGGAATTGGAGACTTGTTCAAAGAAGATTACAGGGTGTGGTATGACAAATTCAAGGGAACGATGCGTGCGAGGAAGATTATCGTGTTCCGTGATGGTGTTTCTGAAGGTCCGTTGCAGGAAGTGATGCAAGAAGAAGTGGCTGGTATTCGACGGGTTTTTATGGACATCGGCAGGGATATGCGACCAAACATCCCCTTCAGTTTCGTCAATAAGCGTCATCAAACTCGCTTCATCCCATTTAAGAGAGAGGAAGGTGATAGGTCGAGCAATGTTTCACATGGTACAGTCTTTGATACTGACATTACGGTCGCTGTGTAGCGCAGCCTTATCATTTCATAGCGTTGTCATTGATTACAACGAACTCATGACCATACATAAGGATATGATCGTAAAGGCGGACTTTGAAAGCAGATAAGACACAACTCTTTCCATGGATACCACCTCCAACAATAAGAGTATGTAAAGTTCCTGATCAAAGCGCAACTGCTTTATTATTCTGAGTCCCTTGCTCTACTTGTCCTCCTCTCTAACCCCGGTCTTGGGCGAGTGGGCTTCTTATAGCACCTGATTCCTCGATAAGAGGCCTCTCCGTAGCGCAAACATCTATCTATCCTCTCCCAGTCTTTGTACTACTAAATTGCACTAACGCTACTCATTGAATAAGAACCTCACACGGAGGCAGGGCGCATTAGAAGCCAACACGGAATTGCCACGTCAAACGGCTGACCATATGCATGGCGTATCTCGGTCCGCAGTACGTTAGCAAATGCATCCACCCTGTAGTATTATGTAGAGGCAACAATTGAATTACACGCAACTCTGTGCGCTCCGCCATATCCATTTGCATTCCATAGAGAGAGACTCTAGGTTTTAAGCCCATCCTGGTGACAACCGTTCCATCAGACAATGTAAGAGAACGCTCCAAAGAAAAGAAGATATGGACTTGATAACGCTGCCTTTTGTTGAAGCCGTGTCCAAAGCGCCTGAAAGCCGTGCCAGAACAATGCCTTTCGCGATAAAGGCTATGAGATCGTTTTCGGAGGGCAACTCCCAAAATGCATTCTGCTGTTCAACGACTTGATATGATGTTCCAGATCTTGCTCATCGGAATTATCAGCGAATACAACATGCATTAGCACGCTAGGTAGCAGTTCAAACAAGAGATAGGCGGCGGTGGCAGCGTGGATGGAGCGGCCGCGGGGCGGCAAACCGATGCAGAAGCGATTTTCAAGGTGATTATCGCGAGTGAGACAACTGGAGCGTTGGAGCACGTGTTGAGAAGGACGGTCTATTGTTATGTCACCGCCTTTCAGGGATGCCCAACCGCCCTTTCTGGAAATAATCTGTACATGTCACAGTTGACGTACGATTTTACGCACAAGAAAGTCATAGAAAGCAGGGATGCGAATTTGGTTTCTATAGCACGTTGTGGAAAAGTTGGTGGCCGCAAGGAGAACTGCGGCGCGAGCACGACTGGGTGGGGCACATGGATCAACCTGTATACGGTCGATGTGCAGAGCGATATTCAAAAGTAGCTGCCACATTCCCAGCAGTGGCTTGTAAGCTGGGTACGGCACTCGTTTGATTTATTCTACATGGGCTTGCAAAGCGGAAGCATCACCGGAGAATTCACTTGCTGGAGCTTGCATAGGAACATGGTCGTTGAACTCGTCTTGATCGTGACTGTAACCACGGCAGTGGCCGCGACCACGGCCTCGGCGGCCGCGGAATCTCATTTCTTCTGGTATAGTTCACGTGTGGCACAGTGCATACTGGGTTCAAGCCGGCTCGCTGCCTTCGAACAGACGGGGCTTGGAAAGCCGCCACTGTTGGTACCGTTGGTACCGATTCGGTACTACGAGTGTACCAACGGTACCGAACAGCAAGCGCGCACTTGGAGCGGAGGATCGCGCTGGGCCAATGGGTGATGGCAATGCCACTTCATACGCAAATTGATGCTCGGATCAAAAGCAAACGCAAGCATGATGTGGCTGAAAAGAAAGCAACACGTGGCACAGGACGGGGCCGCTTGAAGCGACTCCTTCTGCAGCGCCACCCGGCGATGCTCGGCAGTCCCGCGACGCGACGTCATACAAGGTGAGTTAGGTACAGTACGCTGTAGCGTTGGCACCGTTAGCGTTGCTCCGCGCTGGTTCTCTGCCACCGCACGCAGCTCTTCGCAACCGCGACCGCGTCCGCGTCCGCGTCCGCCCACCGTCTTCACGCACCGCCACGGGCGCCACGGAACAGCTCCCCTCCCTGACCGCCTTAATCCGCGCAGGCGACCGACCCTCGTTGCTTCCGCGGCTCATCGATCCTGCTCTCCCCCAGCAGCTCCTGCAGTCCGACGATGAAGGTCACACCCCGCTGCATTGGGCGCCATTGGCCTCAGCTGCACTTCTTGCCACTCCTCTACCCCTCGCTACGAGGCTTGGTTGCCTGTCTTCCAATCCCCCACAATTGCAGCATACCCACCCCCCTGCACTAGGCGTACGTGTCAGCGCCTTTGCAGAATGTCAGCGCTTTGCTCGATGCCGGGGCAGATTGTTCATTTCGTGGTGCCAATGGATACGACGCACCAACATATGCAACGCAGTATGGAAGGGTAGCCGTTCTGCCTCTCATTCTTTCCAAATGGCCTGTACTGGCTCGTACTGTCGACAATTAATCTCACACGCTACTGCTATGGGCCGCTTATTATGGTCACCATCACTGCGTCACTTGCCTTGCAGTTGTTCATGCAGCCGATATAGATGCCGTCGATCGCAGGGTGCCACAGCACTACACAGAGCTTTGCAGAGGAATCATCACTTGGTAGCCAATGCGCATGTTATGCTGGTGCAGACGCCTCCATCACAGATGTCCTAGGAAACACGCCCTACCAATTAGCGCCGTTCCAAAAGAAACCTTCACGCAACTCTTGCTCTAATCCGTGTACCAACCTTGAAGATGTTGGTACGCGAATTAGAGCAATTGCGTGAAGGTTTCTTGTGCACTGCACAGGCGGCACGAGGTCGCGCAAAGCATCCAGCGCGCTACGGTCCTGTTCTGTATCCCAAATGTCCGTGCAGTAATTACGATATGCGGCAGGAGAAGAAATCGATCGTTAAATTTTTAGTTCTTTTAGCAGATACTGCACTCGAATTTTCTATCGGCGGTGGCTTTTGCTCTAGCGCGCACTGTAAACTCGGGCCCGACGCGCAGTGGATAACACGGATTCTTTAACACGTTTTTTATTGTGTCTAATGCTAACTGAGAGATTTTGGCTTTCTTGGAATCTGGTTTGTGTGTGCGTCACTGCAAAAGTGCTGTTTATTCTATCAAAGCTGCGCCACTGCGCCTCAGCTAGACTCAAAGCTGTCAAATCCAGCGTTCAGGCTTGGACAAGACTCTTCTTGCTGTGTATCTACGTTTTGCTATGGTAACTATTTTAATCTTGGGATACTCTTGATCGCGTCAATTATTATGCTTGTGCAATACGCGCATGTTTTTGCTCTGATTTGCACCCTCTTTATTCGATAAAAGGAAGAGTTATGGACAAAAAGAGAGATTGTATTAGCTGGAAAGCTTCTTAAGCTAGAAAGAATCGTAAGATGGCGTAAATGCTTCTAGCGCTGCTATTGTAGAGCTTGCAGTGCAGAACAGGAGCTCCAAGAGTAAACGAAATCAGCGTTAGGTAATCGGAAGAAGTTAAGGCCAGCCGAGAGAATTTAGTCTCAAAAGCGAACTCTGTTTTTGCGCTGCATATTTGCGAGCATGCTTGACGCAAGTATTGACATTTTTTTTTAAAAAATGGAGGGCATCTACGGGATCGTGTGGAAAATCCAGGTCTTATCTAAGCAGTTGTGTTGCATACTAGAAGCGAAAAGTAAAGAAATTGCTTGAACTTGGTGCAACGTACCAGCACAGCTATGTAAGATGTGTATGTAAATTGCGGTGACGCGGTTTTGTTTTGTCATTGGGCGGCTTCTGGAATTCTTTTTTGCCAATAGCATGCACGCAAACTCACCAAATCAGTAATTTCGAGTGTGGTTGAACTGCAAAAACCGGTGGAGATTTGCCATCGTCGGAACTGCTGCACACAAAGTACGAACTTCGTACTACGAAGCGCATCAAAAATATTCACAGAATCATTTTCTCCCAATTCTAGTCATGAATTTCGGTGACCGGTTGGTTGAGCCTGCTGAGACCTCTCTCTCAATTTTGGTATTTGCACCGAGGGCACAATTTGATTTTTAATTTGTTGTACACGTGACGTTGGCCGTCACACCTGGCAGAAGCTCAGAAAACTGAAACATGTATATTTAGCAATTTGGCCTTTTCAAGATGAAATAATACTCCCAATTACTCGCTCATTAATTCTTTTCAATGGTCTTCAACCTAGCTAGGGAACAATTGAAACGCTTTCTATATTGGAGATGCTGGCACACAGACTTTGACTTCACTGCACACCAAATGTTCTCCTTCACACGCAATGTTTTCTTCCACAGAGCATTGTTCGAACAAACCGACAGAACGCTGGCATACGTATGAGCCATTCTTAGGCAAGCATGAAAGAGGGAAAATGTTCGAGATAAACTGGACATTTGGATCTCTATCGACTTGTGCCACACACCTTGGTTCATGTGGTCGAGCATACGGATTGCAAGAATCACCGATATTGAGAGAAAGGGAAGGGTCAAAGCATCGTCTATGGAATGGCTTCTCTCTGAAGGATGGGTCGCACTGTAGGTCTCCAATACATGAATCATCATTCACACATAGACCACCTATTCCTCGCTTCGGTCGGCACACACTGACACTTTCTCCCAAGAAATTTTGTAAGCATTGCAATTTGTCTTCGCATTCCTGTATGATCAGTTCACACAATTACGTATGGTTAGTAGAGCGTTGGGCGTCCCGAAAGCAAATACATAAAGACAGTGAAACTTACCAGTTGGAACTGGGCAGATCTAAAGCACGGTTGCCACAATCCCCTCTTCAACACCGGAAGAAGACAGAACTTGCTTCTCTCAGATGTTTCAGGATCACTTGTGCATACTGTTCCAGGCACACAAGACAGTTCAGAACAGTTCCCGTTCAGCGGTGCAAAAGTAATGGGAACGGGGGAGGGGGACTCCGTTCGTTGACAGGTACCATCCACGCAAAAGGATCCATCTTCGCACTTGAAGCGGAGTTGATCTGGGCATGGCGCAGCAACCGGTAAAACTTTCATGCAAGTGTGCAGCGGTGGCGGCAAAAACCGAAAGCCCGGGAGTCGCATGACGCCAGGCGCCTCCGCACAGACAGCCCCACGCGGGCAAACAGCAAACTCCGCTCCATTGCAAGGATTACCCAAAGGTACAACCTGTCGACGAAGTCTGCACGCAAACGTTCCTGAAAAATGCTTCGTTCTGTTCAACGACCGACGACACTCGCGAAGATTGCCGAGATCGTCGGGCGGACATCGACTTAGTGGAGAGTTGGGCGTGCAGAAATGTCGGGAGGAATCCGGCGTTTTCGCACGTTGAACGCATTTGAAGCGACGCCCCACTCGACCACAGCTCAATCCCCTTCGAGCATCGCATTTATCGCTCGTGGGATCGCACGGAGCTCCCAATTCGCGTATGAGATCGGTTTCGAGAACACAGACACCAGTGCGACTAGTTGGTCTGTTACAGAGAAGGTCGACCGTGCGAGGCGTTCGGAGGGGAAGTAGAACGGTGCGGCATTGTTCATCGTCGGTGCATTTCTCGCCAGCCTTTTGAAGTCGTTGGCAGATGCCCGGCTTCTCTCCAAAGCTGCCGGAGCTGACGCAGAAGCCCTCGCACTCGAAGTTCTCCGGTTCGAGCTCGCATAATCCACCAGGCGGTCGCTTCGCTGTGCATTGGTTGAAATTTGAACGACAGTAAAAGCCACGTTGTTGCTGGCATTGGCGATCAAATTGACAGAAGTCCCCTTCAAATCCGAAGGAGAACGGTCGACACGTAGGTTCGATCTCACATAAGAGATCTCCCTGACAGGGTCTCGTGGCTGTCAAAGGACAGCTCGCACCAGAGGGTAGTTGGCGAAGGCATTTGATTCTCCCAGGGTTTAAATCGTCAAGGAAGCCACAGAACGTGCCTTCCTCACATTCGGTGAGACCCACATTGAGGCAATCGGAGCCTTCGGGCAAGCGGGGAACACAAGTGGAAGCTTCTGGCGAGCCGCCACCGAAGAAGAAGTCGTCCTGCGCCGAAGCCGGGGGCTGGCAGAACTGGTCGGGCGCGCATTCGACATGGGAGAGACATGACTGCGGGGAAGTGATGAGCTGGTTGGGGGGGATGGGAGTCTGGCGCCGCGTGGCGGTCGCGAGGGAGAGGTGGGCCACGAAGAGCACTAGAAGTGGTACTAAAGCCATGGCGAGGTGTGCGCAGTGTACGGTGTACAAGGGTAGGGTTGGTGAACGGAGGCGGGGCGATGCATGAGGCGTCTTTTGAAGCGGATGGGATCGACGCGGCTGTGTGTTTACAGCATTCAAACTGTAGTATGTACACATACGGCGGGTATCGACGTGGGAATGCGCTGCTGGCACGTCTGAATTCGGCGCTCGCACGAGAGCTGCGAAACTGGTTCAGCCAGTCCGACACAGCAGAAAAGATTTGAACACCGTTGATTCTGTGGGCTAACCCGTCGTAGGGTTATTGTCGTGCAAACGGCAGTCGTTTCTTCTCGGAATTGCGTTCTTGTACAATCAGGAACAAAGGGCAAAACGAGAGAATAGGGGCCTTGTGCAGTGGAAGGATTATGAGATTGTAGCTACACTATGCGGATTCCAACGTCTCTTCGTTGGAAGAAGCTCTTCTCTGTACGAGGAACTTCAGTACCCAAAATGTGTGTAGTCTCTTGTCCCGGTCTAGGGTACAAGAAACTGCACAGATCACCCGTATTTATCTGCGGAGATGCACGCATCGGTGGCGTCCAGCGCCGCCGCAAGTTGTGCAAATCAGCTTGAGACTACAAAGAGCTATCTGTAAACAAAAACAAAAGAAAAAACAATCTTCCACGTCTGTCCACGTCCACCCAATTCCATAGAGCCAACAGTTATCTACCCTTCGGTACTGTAAATTTTCTGAAACTGGTAGACGTGCTCTTACTATCGTGGTTTCTGTCAGCCCAAAGCGGGAGGACAACCAACTGGTATAGCTTACAAGGGTAGAGAATAACCTGCGAGGACTTTAGGGAGCAATCCCCGATTCGCAATATCACTCAAGCAATTGTGTAAAAATTTATTGCGACTCCTCTTTATTATATTGTTACCTCAGATGTAGAGTAGAGACACTAGCACTAAGTAGTACACTAAGACCAGCTAGCGGAATGCGCGGCAAATTTTGCGCAGGAGCGAGCGGCGCGAATCTCCTAATTGGCCAGTAAAATGCAACCTATTGGACGTAGTGTCAACAATTACGAACAAGTAGAATGACGATGGTTTTGGCAAACATTTGGTCTTCAGTTGAGGACATATCCGGAATGAATTGCAGATGTGTTTTCTTCTCCTTGCATTCTCACTCGGTTGTGTAAGAGATCCAGTACCGGCTCTACACCAAACTATTGGTTGTGTGGACATTTCGCGCAGCGCACAGGGTCCGTTCGAAGAGGAGAAAACGCAGTGAGAAGTCCTCCCTCTTCGTCACTGTTCCCCGCCCTTGGCAGGCAGTGCCAAGCGCGACTCAGGAGTTTATTTTAGCTCATCCTCGGAGCAGCGCGAGCTGCACGAGGCTCATGTCAGCGTAAGTAGTTGTTGAGCTTACGTCAGTAGTGCAACTCAGTAGTGCAACACAAACACTGCCCGAAAGAGGTCATGTACCACAGCGCATACTTCTTGGTAGGTTGTAGCTAAAATATGTCTAAAATGCGCTTCATTGTAAAAACATTGTACGTAATATATATTATACATTCAATGTTTTTATAAAGAAGGTTTTAGAGTCTTCCAAAGTATGGCCGTATGCAACTGTCTACACAGCACTTGTGAAGAACTGCACTTGCTTCAGGCCACGAAAAACTAAGATCCGCAGTTCAACTGAGCTTTGTGATAATTTTTATTCGTAACATTTTGAGAAATTGAATGGAATGTTTTTCTCTATCGCAAGCTGTGTGTTGCAAGGGCAAGCTTTGAGGACTAAGATGCGCACGGCAGTGTCTAAGATTTACGTGTACGCTGATCTCAGCGTACACGTAAATCTTAGATTCTTATATCTTAGACGTGCCGAGGCATGTTTGTTAGCTCTGTAACGAATACCTGTCAACCACCACATGGCGGCAGTGAGCGCCTCGGATGGAGAACTTGTATTCCTCGTGAAACATCGCATGAGAAAATAGGGTGCAGCTCATTTCAGATTATATTGAGGGAGTTGCAACGTTTTTCGCCACCTGTAAAGATTCAATTAGACGACTGAAGTCGAGTAACTAAAAGGAAAACCTCCATCTGTCTTGCGTCAAATGGCATCTTACTCCTTCGTACAGGTCTTTTGTTATTGCGATTCTTCTCAGATGTTTGCCTTACCAGCGATACCACTCTCAAACACTGCAATGCATGGACTGATTACGCTTCTCGGCGAAAGACGGAATCTTTTCGGAAAGAAGCATCTTAGCTAGTCATCATGCTACTTTTTGATACTTATGAGTCATCGCAAGCTAGAGCTTAAGGCATAGTAGATAGTCAAGCATAGTTTTGCAGCTTGAAGTGAACTAAAAACACTCCAAATATTCTTTCGGAGTACAACAAATGAAGTATCGCTAGGCTACTTTGTTGCTCATATGTAGAGTTGTAGATGACCTCAGGTGGTTACATCGCGAACAAGTGCAGCTTTTGAAATCATTTCAAAGGTAATAGAGTACATCTTAAACCATGTGAAAATTTGCTTTTTTGTGTTGGCACACTGCTTGTCAAGCTCTAGTAGTTATACGAATTCGGTATTCTAATGGATTCGGCCGTGCATAATTTAACAACATGCAACGTCTTCAACCTTCCCTGAGTATGAACTTTGTTCTGCTACAGCTAATTTTGATGTTACGAAGTGAGAGTATTATTTTTGCTTTATGAATTTTTGTATCTACTGAAAGAAAGATAGGGAGAGTTTAGCAGTGTATACTTGTTGAAAACACCTCAAGGCTCGTTTGGATTTACTGGATGGCCAACAAATGTAAGTACGTTTTCTACAAAGCGACCGGAGCTGGAAGCTCATCTGTCCCATATTAACCCCGTTCTTTTTCTCACGAAAGGGTGAAGAAGACCGTTCTTTATGATGCTGAAACTGAAAATATTCAGAAAGGATGATAAAACGGACATAAGTAAGACAGAAAGAACACTTTGTGACGCATATTATTGGCTACATTTTGCAATATAGAGTGACGTTCTTCAAAAAAATATAAGTGTACAACTTCTGTAGAGTAGAGGGCAATTCAGCTGTTGAAAAGATGTTGTGTGCGTTTGTCTTGCTGCCGTTTCTTCTGTAAACCTTACTTGGTCCCCACTTCTGACACTTCATGTTCGCAGCGAGTTGTCCAAAGGAACCACCGTGAACTCTTCCTCGCAGCTATAAAAGGTAAGATACCGAGCGATGGTCCGTCTCGCACGCAAGAAAAAGCACCCTATCACATTCATCGGTATGACTTCGAACATGCCGCCGTCACCATCCACGGAGTCGCAGCAGCCTCGTACATCTGCGCCGAAATCATTGACGAACACTCCCGAAGTGCAACAAACATGCACTTCTTCACCCTCTGCACCGCCGCATTCCTCGATTCAATATGATCGCACTGTCCCCACTTCACCACCTCAGGCCGCCTACAGCACGCCAGTCCCAAACCAGGCCGTCTACAATCCCAGCGTTCCTGGTCAGTTTCCGTATCATACGAACGTGCCGCAACCAACAATGGCAGTTGGGCAGGATCAGAAGAAACAGTATGCCCCTTCAAATGCCATGCCTGCTGGAAGCACAGCGCTGCCCGCGCAGTCAGAGATGTGTGGGCAAGGCGCTGTCGAAGACGGAAATGGTGAGGAATGTCAATATTTTGTCATAGGTTTCTTTACTGCGCTTCTGATCGATGTGTTCGTATTTTTCTTCTTCTGTTGTGCTGAACAAGCTGGAATCATTGGAAAGAAAAAGAAATCGTTCATGTTCGGAGCCATTGCAGGATGCGTGGTCAATCTGATTGCGGTTATCGTTATCTTTGTTGTTATTACGAGGGGCTGAGAGTAGCGTTTTACACCGTAATTCACTGCATGCAGGCCAAAAGGGCGCTATAGTCGATACAAATGAGTTTAAAATGGCTGCAGCACCTTACTGCTAGAAAGCAAACCTGATCGGCAAACATTTAAGGCTGCGTTCGTCTTTGTTGTCTGCAGAACGTGCTAGGCTCGTTGCGAAGACCTGATCATGACAATACCTACTTACTGTGAGAAGCACGCTTCGGACGGTGTTTTAATTGACAATCTATCTACCAGGGTGTACGAGTTAG
This sequence comes from Gracilariopsis chorda, assembly GCA_003194525.1. Lineage (NCBI taxonomy): Eukaryota > Rhodophyta > Florideophyceae > Gracilariales > Gracilariaceae > Gracilariopsis > Gracilariopsis chorda. Next base: position 19,667 of record NBIV01000317.1, read on the forward strand.
ATACACATAGATATCTACGTTGTATAAGAATGTATTTCTGCACACAGGAGTTCACTACTTCCCTTGGTATTCCTGTCTCCTGTTTTCTACCCCCATCGTTCTCTGCTTGACGTAGTTCGGACTAGAGCTATAAATACCAAACTAGCAGATACAACGTAACGAACGAATGCCAACAATGAATATATCTAACATATATGACTTCAAATTTAGCGGTAGCCTCAAAGCTTTGAATCACTCGTTGTGCTCCACCGTAAGTGTGGTAACGGAGTCCCTCTCTTACACAATGACGTTGAGCTTGCCAGAATCGTCGTAGTTAGTGAACTGGACAGAAATATTGTAGCGTTTTCGTCAACCGAACACGTTTTGCTGTAAGAGTGCATCATCGTCGGATAGGTGATTTTAAAATAGAGCAATAGCCACAAATGTATGTTGACGTGTAGCCTTAATTAAAACTCAAAGCAGGAATACCGTCAGAACCAAACTGTGAGGACGACCTCTTGTTTGATGAACGGAATCGTATTGGTAGACAGGGCGAGTGCGAATTGTCCGCTCTGTCACAAAGCACCGCTTAGCTTGGCGTGTGCGCACCAGGCCCACATACACCCACACGGCAAAAGCGCTCCCGACGGTCGGCGTGGAGCATGGCTCTCGAGGCTATCCGTTGTTGCCACAATCTGGACAACCAAATAGGTCTAGGCCCTTTCTACATCAAGGAATAGACAGTCTCAAATTTGTCCCTTATCCGAGATTCTGGGGTCGCCCAAGATGCAACCACAACCAAAAGAGCTCCTGAGTCTAGCTTTCAGATCTCAACCTCCCCCATACTATAATGATTTGCTTAAGGAAAGCTGGGAGCGAACTTCAGCCACGGGTGGTGCTGCGCACCGTTGAGCACGGGTGACTTTGGGGATCTGGAGGCCACCTGAGCTCGCTATTATTCATAAACGGTCTGCAAACCAATGTGAGCCGCGAAACCGAGAGTGCCATTGAGAAGTCAGAAGATATAGACGGTACTCCGCGAAGATATGTGATGCAATGTACAGCTATAAATTTCGAATGATACAGTGGGCAACTCCTGAAATCACATAATGCGTTTCTACTCTTTAACACAAAATTAGCGCAAAAGAGAAGTAAGCTACCTCCAGGCATCCAGAAAACACATTCGCCCAAAAAGCGCCCCCTACGTCTAATTAAGAACAACTATTAGTACAGCAATGAGCCAGGCTTCGTTGGCGCCATGTTGAGGTGAAGCCCATCACGCAGTGGCGGTGAACTGCGGCCGTATGATGGCTTTATCGATGCAGCTTTTCAACCTCGTCCTCCTTTTGCGAGGCATGTCGGAGCAGACAACCTTCAAGACGCATCTCACGAATGAAGGGCGAGTAAGACATGATTGCCGCATTCGACGACAGGCGCTTCGTTTCCCATCGATGTCACCCTTTGAATACCTCTACGGCAGCGGCTGTGACCAATCACTGATTACACTCACTGATCTAGATCATCGCGCCTTCCGGACACTTTTGACCCCTTTACATCGACTTTACAACACCTGTACTTCTCACTCCACAAGCTGGTACATTCAAATCTTAAAAACCCGCCATGTTTCTTGCGGTGGACCCCGCATGCTCTCCTCTGCACAATGTCTAGCAATGTTTCTTGCCTGGCATCATACGCGTGATCAGGGAATGACACTGAGCTTGACGTTTGGAGCAACATCAAGCGTGGTTTCGATTTACATTCGCTTCGCTCGTCGTCTTGTGTATCACACTCTTCAGGAAGATGAGCAATCTTGCGTCAAGTTTCCGACGAACGAAGAAGTTGAACAGTTCAAGAAGTCCTTTAGAAAGAGGCACTTTCTATTACACGACGTCTACTGCGCGGCAAACGGTCTTAAGGTGCAGTTGCAGCAATCCGGGAACTGCGTGATACAGAATATGTTCTATAATGGCTGGAAAAATGACCATTATGTTGGAAATGTGTTCGTATTTGCCCCGAACGGCCGCGTTATTTCGTGCGCCGTTAATGCCTCCGGCGGTTTTCACGATTCTACTATCGCCGAATGGGGAAATCTTTACCGGAACCTCCAAGTTGTGTTCGAGAATACTGGAGGAAGATGTGTAGTCGATTAGGCCTTTTGCAGGGAAACGCATCCGTTTTTAATCAAGTCGGCACAAGACAACCTAGGTTCCGCACAAAACGCCATGGAGGTTATGGTGGCCCGACAGGCTGCATCCGCTCTTCAGGGCACTGAATGGCGTATGCGTGCCTTCCAGGGAACTTTCTCAAGACTTAAAGATCGTTTGACATACGAAGAAAACGGCGAAAGAAAGATGATACTGTTAACGACGGTTTTACTGTCTAACCTCCGCTCGCACGTGGTTTGAATCAACCAGATCTTGAACACATATATGCCCCACATGGGCGCAGAAGCCAACCTGTTTCTTTACGACAGCTTTGGCTTCTAAACCATCGAAAAAAACACTAATCGATGGATAACACCATTCTATTTAGCCGCTGTGTTGCTCTGCGTTCGCAGCCATCACCATAAGAATTGCCTCAAAAAACGGGTTCTGCCGTTTGCTCTCATGCTCTCGCCTCTGCTGATCTTCACGGCGTTCTTCATCTCTTCGCTGTTTTTCCTCTTCCCAAATGCGCTCTTTCTCCTTCTCATTCTCTTCTCGGCGCCTCGCATCTTCCTCGCGGCGCTACTGCTCGTGCAGCATCGTCATCTTCATCATTGTGAGAATGTCCTTAGCATCAAATGTTTTGGATGACACTGCCCTTCTTTTGGCAATGAGGGGACGCGGTGACGGAAGCGAGAGCGGCGTCGTAGCTCTGGCTGGTATCGGATGTCGGAGGTCGTCGTCTTCCCCGCTGCTCTCGGGCAATATCGGCATGGGAGGTGTTGCGAGAGAATGACTTGCTTCCTCCCGGTCATCCCCGGATGTGCTCTAAAGCCCTCTGATTTCATCTGTTTCTTCGTCCCTGCAGCCAAGATCCGCTCTATCCGTCATCTTATAGCGAATATGTTTCGCCTTATGGACATCTTCTGGCATCAGGGGATCTCCAGTGGGCATTTTCTTTCTGTGCAGGGTCGCGAACTTCCTCTTCAAACTGTTCACAGTCCTCATTTGATCGCCGAAGAGCTTATTGTGCTAGAACAAAACAGCATCCCACTCTTCACGGCACAGCGGTAACATATGTTCAATAGTGCTCAGCATTGCTTCGGTCTCTGTCGTCGTGGAGCCATTTCCGCGAACCGCAGTCGTCTTCTTTGATTTGTGGCTCGATGGTCTTTGCGAGAGCAGCGATGAGGCACGTGATGGATTTGCTGTCGGGGCGGGAGGAAGCTGAGAAGGAGTCGTCCTGGCTGCTGCCGAAGAACCGTGATTCTCAGCAAGAACGACGGCACCTGAGCCATGCATGCTCGAGCTGAAAGGAGCACGGAACGACTCTGTGGCTACAGGCGCAACATAGCTGGGAGTCGCATCATTCGCTGCCATGCTCGCACTGTGCTCCTGTGAAGTCGAAATGGGGAGGTAGCGTGCAGGAGAATCTTGTTCCTGTGCACTGCAACTGACGAGGGGGGTTTGCGGGTAAGTGGGCGGGGCTGCTGGTTCGAGCTGTTCAACATCTCGGACGCCCGGAAAGGGACAGGTCTGTGTTCTGGTTACGCCTGTTCAAGGCGTGAAAGGGCGGGAGAGTTTGCTATCGCTCTTTATTTTGGAGGGAAAAGTACGCATTTGGTCATTTGGGTCGGAGCCCAATTCTTCTCCGACGTGTCTTCACGTCAACCGATGACCACCCCCTCAACAGCACATTTTGGGTAAAAACTCCGATCTCAAAATACGCAATTGTGTTTTCAGGAGTTGCCCAGTAGCTTAAGCCATGTGACAGAACGTGCCTTCTTTTGAGTGGTAGGCACTGCAGTCATTCTTTGAGTGCCAGCCACTCATCATAAAGCACGCAATAAAAATGCACCAGCAGCCAATGCATTTTATGTTTAGATGCTGCTGCTGCTGCTGATCTCTTTAAATGTTAGAGAGGCATTGTGCCAAATGGAAATTTTACATGCGCGTACAGAGGCATGCAATGCTGTTTATTGGCGCACTACCTCCATTCAATCAAAACCACCTCCCTCATACATCAAATAATGCTTAAGAGTGGAGAGACAAAAACAAGTGGAAACGGCCTTCGGCCGTGGGCGGCGCTGCGCGCCGCGTTGGTTTTGTAGCTTTGTGTATTTCGTGGCGTTCGGAGGCTCTCCGAGCACTTTGCTCGCTTGCGCTCGCAATAGCGCTCGTAGAACCACGGGGCGCCGCGGCGCCGAGAGTATGTGGAGCCGTAGGGGTTTGTTTTTAGGTGCCTAAATTGACTGCAGTGCCAGCCAATGATGAGAAAGCGTGACACGTTGCTTTGTGTAACTGGGTGGCACTGCAGTCATTATGGTAGTGCCAGCCAGTAAGCAGGAAGCTTTGCTGCTGCTGCTGCTGCTGAATTTTTTAAATGGTAGGGAGGCGTTGCGCCAAATGGCAGTTTTGCATGCTCGTAGAGGGGCATACAGAGCGGTTTATTGGCGCACCGCCTCCCATCAATCAACAACACCCCCCTCATACATGTGTAAATCATTAAGAGTGGGGTGTTGAGATATGCCTTCGAATTCAGTTTGGCTGTACATAGGAAAGTGGATTCTGCATGCTGCCCCAGAGCCAAACTTTTGTTGATGGATCCAAAGAGGCACAGAGTAAAGTCTCGATAATATGAATCAAATGGTGGCGCATCTTAACGACCTGAAAAGTTCACATTACCGAGGCGTTTACACTACCGAAACTGACTTACAGTAAGAATTTGACACGTGGCCATGGGTTGACCATGTACGGCTGTATCCCATGCAACTTTCCGACGCCCAGCCGTCATATCTCCCAGCACGCACGTTTTCTTGCGGTGCTCAGAACACATTCAGAGAATCCATGGATAGCGAAGAAGACATTGTTCACATTTCCACCTCTGCCGGGCTCCATACGGCCGATCCAGCCCATGAAATCGCACACCAGCCAGATAACCTCCGTACCCATCCCATCTCACGAAAACGACGCGAAATATGTGTCAGCCAGCGTATCGAGGTGTTAAAAATTCTCGGTTTCAAACAAGATGGGTCCAAAACCATTGCGAAGATCAACCCATCCACAAAAAAGCCCTGGACACATTCCGTAGTTGCGTTGAAGTATGGGGTTGCCAAAACCACAGTATGCGCTTAGGTGAAAAACAGATATAATACAATGGCAACGAATCCTCAAAACCGCAGCATCCTCAAACGTAGGTGGCTCAAACCTGGCACTTATCCGCAAATTTAACACGCTCTTACGACATACATCAACAACTTCATCCTGTACCTACGAAATGAATCCCCGTTCCAGGAAAGCGTAGTACGAAAACGGGCCCTCCGGATCAGGGACGAGATGGTCAAGAAAGTCACCGCAAGAGCGGCGGAATGTACTGAAGAACATTCCCAAAAGCTTATTAAGAAAAGTCCAGCACCTCCAAAGATTTGTCACAAGTCATGGGTGGTATCACAAGTATATGATTCGCAATGGATTCTCAAGTATGAAAGGAGCTGGTAATTCCAAGCATTTCGAGGAGTCCCTCGTTGACAAGGCCACACATAACATGAAGAGAGAGGTTGCTCACGATCCATTGTCGTGCATAATGAATACAGACTAAGTTGGCCTCCTATACAGAGCGCTACCCAGTCGCGCAATTTCCCAAGATGGAACTGCATACGAGCGAGTCAAAGACGAGCTCACCGCCGTGTTGACTATATTTGCTGACGGAAACAAGGCCCCTTTGACAATCATTGGGAAATCTAAACGTCCTCGAAGCTTTCCTCGGCACTTCAATGGCCAACAGGATCTCAACATTTACTACATGTCACAGCAGAACGCCTGGAATATGAAGAATATCTGGAATCAATTCGTCGTTGGCTTTGACAATTTTGCAAGGTTGCAGGGCGAAAAATTTATTGCTGTCGTTGACAATTGCTCATCACATAACATTGACTACCAAAGCTTCGCAAAAGCTTAACTGCTCATTCCTTCCCCCAAACCTTACGTCGCACTTACAGCCCGGAGATGCTGCTGTCGAACGCTCATTCAAGTGTCGTTTCTGCCGTCTCCTCGTGCGACACACTTTGGAACAGATTGAAAGGCAATTGGATCGCGTGCCGTCGGAGTGGGAGTCGTTCAATCTTCGAAAGGTTGTCACGGTGTATGACGGGGTACGGCTCATGGCAAGGGCCTGGGATCTGGTGCCCGACAGTTTAATACTGAACTCATGGCTTGCAAGAGACATTCTCCCGCCATTCCACAGAGAAGCTGTCTTGAAGTTGCGCCAGGAGCGCGGTGATGTTACTGGATGTGCTGCACGTTCTCCTCCATCTTTTGTACTGCAATATACATGAGATGAACATAAGAAGACTGCCCAAACGGCTTTCTACAGAGAAGAGCTGTACTTGAATGCGGGGAGGGGTCCAGAAACTGTGGTCGAGGGCGGTCTCCTTAATGCTATACAGTACAAAAATACGCAAGATGACCCTACATCTAGTTTGGCAAGCGATATTGCGGAGCTGAATGCTACTGGCGTGTTGCCTCAGGTAGATTCGCAGGAGATGGGGCACATGATGGAGGTGGAGCAAAGTCTCCCTGTTGCGACGACTATCTCAGAGAAAACAGCCTTCATGGAGGCTGTAGCGGTCGGGCTTGAGGATATATCAGCATTCAACGAAGCAGGAAGTACTGTTGAGGACCAGAATTGCGATGACGATGAACCGTCTGTTGTACCCGCAGAGACTCCGAGGCACAACAAACCGTCCCTGCTGCGGTATCGAAGCGCATTGCAAGATGCGTTTACAGAATTGAACAGTGTAATTCTGCAAGAGGACTTTGTTCAATCTCAGACTCTTATGAAGTTGGAGTCACTTCTTTCTGAGGAGCTTGACAGGGTCAGAAAACTATAGCGTGATAATATGAGGCAATCGCGCCTTGATGCTTTTCGCAAGGAGGGAAAAGGTACCAAAAGAATTTGATTTATAGTCTTTGTAGTGTGAACTTTATGGTTTGGTGGAGGTCGAATGTTCACTTTGCCGGGATGTTCATCTTAGGAAGACGAGTTCATATTAGCTGTCGTGAACCTCTGTCTGTACCTATAAGAACGCATGTGGCGCCCTCTGTTGAATGCTTGGGTTCATTGTAACGTGACTGTTCAATCTGTCGCGTACTCATTTTATCGAGACTTTACTCTGTAGTACAAACACAACTCCAACTTTTGTTTACTTACGTACTGACACGTGTTGATCTAAGTGCACCCATCTGCAATTGGCTAGCACTGCAGTCATTTACTGTAGTGCAAGCCAGTGAGCAGCAGTAGCAGTAAACATGCAGTAGCAGTAAACATGCAGTAGCAGTAAACATGCAGCAGCAGCCAGGCAGCCAATAAGCTTTGAGCTTTGCTGCTGCTGTTGCTGCCGCTGCTAAAATTTTTAATTGGCAGGAAGGCATTGCGCCAAAATGGAAATCGCATGCGGTGAAGGGGGCTGCAGTAGAGTGGGTACTGTGCATGCTCCTAGGGATGGGCTGTTACGGAAGATTTCTAACGGAATACTTCTATTTTTAAACTAGTGCCACGTGGCACACAACTACATAGGAATTGTTCCAGTGGACTGTAATTTCATTAGGTAAAGAACCTAACTTAGATTTTTATACGATACAGTAGATTCTTTCCGTCAAGGTCAGCAGGCGGCACTGTATATAATGCACCGCTGGAGCCCCACCTCACGGGAAGTAAAGGAAGCACCCTCGAGGCTTGTTCTAGTTCCTCTGGCTCAACCTCGTGATAATCACCCTCAGATACACCATTGCGTAATTTTGTAGGTGTTGTTTCTAAGCTGCCGATACCCAGCGCGTCCCATAGCAGCACCTGTAGCATTATCGTTTGCCCAGTGAACCCGCTCTTCGCCTGGTGCTTGCAAATATCCTTTCTGGATTCTCCCGATAGCCGTTTCTATATTGAGGAAAACACCACCTATTAGAACCCATCCATTAGACCAAATCTAAAATTGCTATTTTACGGACGTTATGCTCACCACTGGCTGTACCACAACTGAACTCCCGACCTAGAAGATTCGTTCCTTAATGTTTTATCTAACGGAAAGCGACAGAAAAGTGCTACATTCACACCGAATGGGCCCCCTCGTAGTGGAATCCTTCCTTAAGATGATTCGAAGTGGAAGCAAATCACCCCAACCTACTCATCTATGGACCCCCAAGAACCTACACCGGAAACCCCCTCTCCAGCTCCTCAGGCGCTGGGCTCTGAAGGTTGACGCAGCACGCGCAGCGCCCCTGAAGGACCCACCGTCATGCTGGATGATGCTGAAAGTCTGCTACGGAATGTCAGCTCCAGTATCGATCGGTTCCTGCAACGCCTAAGGAGACTATATGGCACAAGAACAGCGGATATCCCCGCTACGACTGAGGAGAATGGCGCAGTGGAAGTTGAAAACCCCCAGATGGCGTCATAACCGCCGCCTACTCAGGAGATCCAGGCCCAGAGCGCGATAGAACCTGATACATTTATTGAGTCTATGGCCCCACGCCTCACCGATTGGCTTTCGCAAGAGCCCACCGAAAGGATTCCTGCATGTGTGGAGACTCATCTTGGATCCCACCACCACGCCCTAGTGGAAGAGATTGTGATCGAACGTGTAGTGCAATACATTCCCGCGTACGGGCGATGGTGAAACTCATATCTGAGGTGTACTCGGTGCGAGCCATGAAGCGGGATGCATGAATTTTAGCCCCCGTTTACCGGGCTAATTAGCGGTCGGGCTACCCAGGGTGGTTATGGGAACATTCATATTTTGTGGTATTTGCCTGGCAAGGGTGGTGGACACGTGGCTACAGCCCCGGCCAGGAGGCCCAAAATGGCTACTTATTTTAGTTTAGGGGTTAATTTTACTTAGGCTAGTGCACTACCTACTGTACTGCACTGAGATAGTACTTGAGCGTCGGCCGCACGACGGCGAGCTCACCAAGAAAAGAAGGGAAGGTTCGGCTCTGACTCTATTCGCCATGCGAAGTGTCTAACTCCTCGCGGAGGTACACCGCTTGCCCGGTAGTTTCACCCGACTCGCACCACCGAGGAGACCGTGCTCGTCGTACCCAGTGGGTTGTGACCACTCGTGGTATTCATTGTTGTCGTGTGACCGCCCGTACAGGCCCTATCTCCGCCCCAGTTTTGGGTATTGATATTACCGACGTGTGTCGTGAGACCGTGAGACCATCTCTTCCCCTCATATCCCCTAACCGCCGCGCAGTGCGTGTTCGTGTGTGTGTGTATCGGCACCCCACTCCGGGGTCTGTTCCCGCTTTCCGCACGCCCCCGTCGGGTGGTCCCTTTCCCTCTCTTGCTCCCCTGCTCGCAGGCTACTTCCCTACCAGCCGTGGTTCCGACCCGTTCTAACCCCTAAACCTCCGAGGTACATCCAGGCTCCCAACGGAGTTACACCCGTCATACGGGACACGGAGGGCTCTACCCAGCTGGGCCTACCTCTCCAAGAGAGCAAGGCTTCGAGCTGCCTTGGGTGCCTTTCCCACACCGGGATTGCACCACAGAACGTGCGCAGCGAGTGGCAGACACCGCCTTGGATTCGAATGGTTTCCTAGAGGTGATTTGTGATGGCATCCGAGCGGAAGCTCGCTCGAAAACCACGCAGCTACAACCGGTAGCCGCGTTTCAAAGTGCATCGTTCGTACAGGAGAGGTTCTCTCTATCAACACCTAAGGCAATGCTTGGCAGAGAAGGACAGGATACCACTGCAAGGCAACGGGGAAGCCATAGGAATACCATTATGAACCGTTTGGACCTGACACGCCACGGAGGAGGACAGGATACCGGTCGCGGCAAAATTCAACTTCGTAGAGGAGAACAGGATACACTAGTGGTGAATTCCGACAACGGGGACCACGTCAGACCCCCAGACACCACTCAGAAAACACGCATCTGAAAACAGAGGGACAAAAGAGGAAATGGAAGACACCCCGATTCGGGGAGTGGTACGGGCTCCGATTCTGAGAACAGCTCAAACTCAGAGAACGACGCCTTTCTGAAGAAGAAACGACCAAGGGTCAGGAAGATCGTCGCGTTAAACGATCTATTCGCCAAGGTGGAGGGTTATAAAACCTACAGGTAGAATAATCGCTACACTCTTTACGACACGTCGGTCGCTAAATGACTTGCGAAGATTCAGCGCCGAATGAATATTCAAATGAAGAAATACCCTTCTTCAGGCGAAGACCCCATCTCAGTGCTGGACTTCCTTACACGTTTCCGTTTGGCTGTAACACCGACGGCGTGCATGAAAGTGCCGCCATGTGGTGCTTTCAGTTCTACCTCATTGGGCAGGCGCGCTCTCTCGTGCAACTCCGCCTAACAGGAGAAAGTGCTATTGTAGATGATCCTAGAGCGGAAGTCTTGATAACGTATTCCGTAGTGGTCAACTTCCTCCTCAAACGGTACGCCACCGACGAGGTGATTGCAGATGCCAACGCTGACGGCATCTCATATCGACAAAACACGGGAATGATCAAAACAGAGTTCTCCCAGAAACTCTGGAGCAAGGCCTTAAGGTGCGGGAACGTGTACTATGAACGGCGATGAAAGTCTCTGTTCGTCAAGGTACTCGTCCCTTCGATACGCGCGAGGGTGCGCAACCGTTCCACCACGCATCCTCGGACCACCTACACAGAGTTAGTGCACTTTGCGGAATTCTACAGAGCCACCCACTGCGCTGCACGGCGATGCCATGCTCCACTCTCGGACAAACCCTCCGCCTCAAGGAATCGCATGGCTACGGCCTTTACGCTTGATACCAGCACCTCAGGAGACGCGGACGATCTAAAGATCGAACTGGAGCAGGAAGGCCTTGTTCTCAGCTTTGCGTCACCCCAAGGGGCACCGTCCCGTTCACGGACACCGTCGTCACCCGCCTCATACACCTCAGCAGGATCCTTGAAGAACATCCGCTTCGCAAATCCTCGAAGTTACCCACCACCTTGTAGGATTTGGTTGTCTGGAGAACCGGTGCACTGCACCACTCTCACCCTGGCCAAGAGGGCCACCATCTTTAAGGAGAGGGAGACGAATTTCCTGGCAGCGAAAGACACGTATTCGGAGAATGATAGTTACCATACCGCTTATGGCGATTTCCATTCCCTTCAAGTTCGTTATGGATACTGCACCCCATTAGAGAAAGCCGCTCAACCAGTCTCGTCACTACCTACGCAGGGGCCGGCTGCCCCGCCTGCAGCTCTTATCATCTCGCAAGGGAACACTGCGACCACAGCTGCACCGCTGTAACAGGACGCAGTGCCTGGAACCCCGACACTTTCCACTCAGGAAAACCCTCAGGACCGCGCGGAGATGCCCTGCGTCGCCCCTTTCCGTCGAGCCTCAGTGCAACAGAAGTCGGCTCTAGGAAAGAGGGGACCCCGTGTGCCAAGTTGCAATGACATTGGTGGACCCCCCACGCCAAAATGCAACAAAATCACTGGATCCCCCATTTTCAGCGAACCTTTCCACCACCTTCGAGGAATCAGTATATCTGCTCCGACTTAAGAACTATAAAGTGTTTGTTTCCAAATGATGCTCTCCTCTTTCATCAACCACCACACGTGCCATCTTGGACACAGGCGCCAGTCCAAACCTGGTACATGTCGATATGATCCCTAGATCGGCCCTGACTCCATAAGGACAGACACATTACCAATGATGCACGATGCCTCGTGGCGAACGTTAAAAATCCTCGGGATTCCGCCTTAATATCTCCGTGTCGGATCCTTAAAGGTCAGAATGTGGTTCCTGGTGGTGACAAACTTGGCCGCACGCTGCATACTGGGGACTTCTTTTGTGGATCGGTGGGAGCGTGCCATCTACCCACGCCTGCGGAATTTGACATTTCTTAATGCCGCCCCTGTAGGTATCGTTTCCGCATCTCCGGGACCTGACGAAAATGCGCATCAAGTGGGTAGACTTCCAAAGGAGACATAGTGGAACAAAATCCGCATGGTGAAAAGTGTTCAGATACCCGCGAGGAGCGAGGCCAAAGTCTGGATGCAATCATCCACCTCAGGATTGTACTTCTTGCAGACGAGCCCTCACCTTAATACGAGACAACATTCCATGATGACAAATGATGTCATGTAAATAGGATCAACCATCCCCTTCAGGTTTTTCGTTGCAAACCTTAAGGAGTCTTCTTTAAGGCTCCACAAGGGTACCGTAGTAGGGATAGCTCTTCCGGCTCCTACAGGACTGGCTCAGATCGCGCCAAAGGAATACTTTGCCGTACAGGACCCTCTCACCGCAATGGAGACTGATTCTTCACCGTCGTCTGCTAAGGAGCCACCCTCTGCCCCATGGCAGGAAAAGCTCCAAATTGGCGAAGAATTCGTAAAGTAGGGCCAAGGGATTATAGAAATGTTACCCGCCTTTGAAGATATGTGGTCCGGCCGTTTGGGCCAAGTGAACTTGACGAAGCACCGGATCCGGTTAACACCTGAGGCGAAACCTGTTCATCAACTCCCAAGGAGAGCCGGATCCCATGAACGCGATTTAGAGAGTAAGGAGATCCAACGCATGTTGGACAAGGGCGTGATTGAGCCGTCCAACTCGGAATGGGGCTCCCCCGTGATCGTCACCAAGAGGAAAGATGGATCTCTGAGGTATTGTATCGATTTCAGGCGCCTGAATGAGGTAACTGTGCGGTATTCCTACCCGACACACCGCATGGATGAATGCATCGACTTCTAAGGCGATGCGTGGGTATTCTCTACTCTGGACGCCAGTAGTGGATACTGGCAAATCGAGATGGACAACGCCGATAAGGACAAGAAAACGTTCACCACCCATTTTGGCATATTCAGATTCCTAAGGATGCCTTTCGGATTGAAAAACGCCCCCGCCACATTCCAGCGGGCAGTTGACATAATCCTTTAAAATGAGAAGTTTCAATACGCTCTAGTATACATTGAAGATGTCCTTATCAACCCGGGCACCGTGGAAGAGCACTTCACGCATGTGAGACACGTCCTCCAACTCCTAAAGGATGCTGGCCTAACCTTGAAGCTAGAGAGGTGCTTCTTTTTCAAGTCACCTGTGAAATACCTGGGATATGTAGTGCTCCCCGGTCTCCTACAGATATGAAGCAAGACTTACGACGGCCTCAAGGAAGCCAAACCGCCCACGGACCAGACGGAACTACCTTTCTTCCTAGGTTTGTACACCGTCTTCTGCAGGTTTGTCCCTAATTTCTCCCAAATAGCGGCCCCATTGAACCGCATTTGAGAAAGATAAACCGACACAGATTGGCACCTTGACGTACGAGGCGTATGATTCTTACGACATCCTGAAGAGGAAGCTGATTGAACCTCCGATATTAGTTGTAGCGAAACGGCACGGACGCATGGTATTGGATACGGACACCTGTAAGTGCCAGGTGGTATGCACTCTCCTAGAGGAACAACCGAAAGGTGGAATGCAGGCAATAGGTTACTGGAGTCGTAGCCTCTCCCAGGCGGAGCTGAACTACTCCACCTCCGAACGAGAATGTCTCGCTATCGTGTGGGCAGTACTACTACTGCGCCCTTACTTGTATGGTACCCACTTCACCTTGAGGAGTGATCATGCTCCACTGAATTGTATATTGTCCTTGACGTACGCATCCGGATGCCTAGAACGTTGGAGGTTGCGCCTGCTGAAGTACGAGTTTGATATAGTCCACCGCCCAGGAGTGAAACACCAGGCAGTGGACGCTCTGTCCCGTATATTCACTGATGGAGAAGATACAAACCCCTTGGAGGAAACCGTTCCGTACCTCCCCCTATGTGGCACGAAGAAAGGAAGTGAACCTGTAGGAGATCCCGTGGAATGTAATAAACCCAGTGGAAATTATTCCGGTATTTCTGAGTTGATGGCCCTAGTTGGGGAGGAGAAGGAAGTACTCCTTATAAGCATGGAGGAATTCCTGAAGGAGTAGAGCTCGGACGCTTTCAGTAAGGAGAGCCTCGCCACTGTTGGACACACCACATAACTCTTCGGTATAGACTGGGATGGCGTGTTGGTGCGCCGCGCACCACTTGATGGCGCACTCCGAAAGGTGGTCCCAGCCAACCCGCGGCTGGAGTTCTATATCTTTCGCATTATCCGCGCCTCGTAGGACATCCAGGCGGCTCCCGTATGTATTTAACCATGAGGAGAGAGTTCTTTTGGCCACAAATTGCCAACGATGCTTTCCAAACAGCAGCGGACTGCCACTCATGCGCCGCCACTAGGGGTACCATAAGAAGGCATAGCGCTCCCTTAACCTTGTTTCCTCCTTTTGGTCCTTTGGAGTTTGTGGCTATGGACATATTGGGCCCTCTACCGAAGTCGAAGCGAGGATACCATTATATCCTGGTTATCACCGACCGGTTTTCGAAGCTCACCCGTGCCATTCTTCTGAGGAGCACCACGGCTGGAGTTATTGCAGACGCCTTTCTGGAGAATTGGGTCTACCCATACGAGATACTCCTGTACCTCTTCACGGATAATGGTTCCCAATTCGCGGCGAAACTCTTCGGCGCGATCTTAGAAAAGCTGAGAATGAAACAGCTGTTCAGCACCGCGTATCATCCCCAGACGAATGGCCAAGCAGAGAGGTTCAATAATATCATCGCCTCGAGGTTATAACACCGCCTATCATGCCCAAACGAATGACCAAGCGGAGAGGTTCAAAAATATCATGGCCTCGAGGTTAAGAAACTGTATTTCAAACCACCAGAAGGGCTGTGTCTCGTACGTAGGCCCGCAAATAATTATATTACGGGAGGTTGTTGAGATGAGGGGGTGTTGTTGATTGACGGGAGACGTTGCGCCAAAAATCCACTTGCACGTCCCCTTCAGTGCATGCAATTTCCACTTTGGCGCAGCGCCGCCCCCCCAAAAAAAATACAGCAGCAGCAGCAAAGCTTATTGGCTGCTTAGCTACTGCTGCGTGTTGACTGCCGCTGTTGCTCACTGGCTGGAACTACAGGTAATGACTGCAGTGCCAGCCCATTGCAATCAGGTGCACTTAGAACAACACATGTCAGTAAGTAAACAAACCAAAGTTAGAGTTATGTTTCTACTACCCCTTTGGATCCATCAACCAAAGTTTGGCTCTGGCGCAGGATGAAAAACCCAATTTGCTGCGTACATCCAAAACTGGATTCGAAAGCAAATTTATTTCTCTCCACTCTTGAGCATTATTTGATGTATGAGGGAGGTGGTCTTGATTGAATGGAGGTGGTGCGCCAATAACCATCATTGCATGACCCTGTACGCGCATGTAAAATTGCCATTTGGCGCAATGCCTCCGTACCATTTAAAGAAATCAGCAGCAGAAGCTAAGCATACACTGCCTTGGCTGTTGCTGCATGTGCATTGCCTTGCTCCATGATGAGTGGCTGGCACTCAAAGAATGACTGCAATGCCTCCCACTCAAGAGCAGGCAGATTGTGCCACATGGCTTAAGCGATCATTCAATTTTAGAGCAGCTGCATATTGCATCGCATATCTCAGTCGAGTACCATCTATAGCTTCTGACTTCTCAAATGTCACTCTCGGCGCAGCGTCTGTCATTGGTCCACAGACCGTTTGCGAGCAATAGCGAGCTAAAGCAGTCTTCAGATCCCTCGAAGTCACCCATGCTCAGCGGCGCGCAGCGCTGCCGGTGACCGAAGGCCGCTTCCACTTGTCTCTCTCTACTATAGATTTATAAGGGGATGAGGCGGGAGTTATTGATTGAACTGAGGCAGTGCGCCAATAAGAACGCGCGCACGGCGCCATCAGCGAGTGCAAAAACCTCTCTTGGCGCAATAGCAGCAGCAAAGCGTAGAGCTCATTGACTGCTGCTGCATGCTGCTCCATTTTGACTGCTTCTGATGCTGAATGGCTGGCACTGCAGTACATGACTGCAGTGCAAGCCACTCAGCAGCAACTGGCTTGCGCGACACGTGGCTAGCATGTTGCACTGCAACAGTGCAGAACAAAGTGCAGAGCATATATATAGCATTGGCTCAGTGCAGAAATCATCTCCGTTAACCACTATTTTTCATCCCATTCATGCTTGGTCAATAGCCCAGTCTCGTAAACTTTTGCCGTTTTGGGCACTGCGGCTGGCCTGAGACTAGGGCAAGGCCGAGCTCGTGCGCAGGTCGCTACAAGAGTAATCCACCGAGTACGACGAATCTGGGAAACGTCAGGTGCTTCTCTGTGGTTTACTGGTCGATTGACGTCGATCCAGGATGTCTGAGGGTCTCCTGGACATATTATTAGCTTGCTGTGCAGGGTCCGGGGCGGCCGCCGTGTCATATCTCTTGGGGCCAGAAAGCACACTTCGGTGTGTGAGTGAAGGCAGACCAATTCTTTCAACCGAGAGCGGATTGCACATCAAACAGCTTAATAACTGGCTGGGCGCACTCTGTGCGTCATAATACCATAGGAGTGTGTCGAGAGTCCCTGTGCTGCGCACGAATTCATCGGGTAAATAAAAGTCTTGCATCGTTTATTTTTAGTTTTTCATGAGACTACGCCCGGTGGGTGCAATGCAAGAAACTGGAACCAGTTTTTCAATTTCCACGTTCTTATTTTGGAAAAGTATTCTCGAACTCTGGGAAATGTTTTAGGGGGTTCGAAAAATAGAATTGCTGTTTCTTACGTTATTAAATTACTATGGCGCGAGGCGGGCCACCTCCGAACTATGATGGGGCGAGACCGAATCCTGGAGATGCTCGAGCGAATATGGACGTGCGCGAGTGAGTTCTGGAGGTGCCAGAGCCAATTCTGGAGGTGCACGAGCCAATTTTGGAGGTGCACGAGCCAACACTGAAGGCGCTATAGCAAATTCTGTAGGCGCTAGAGCCAATGCCAGGGGTACTCGAGTCAATTCCAAAGGTGCCAGAGAGAATTCTGGAGGTTCCAGGGCAAATTCTGGAGGCGCCACACAGAATGCTGGAGGTGGTAGAGCAAACGCTGGAGGCGCCAGAGCCAAATCGGGAGGGGCCACAACAAGTTCTGGAGGCGCCAGGGCCAATTTGGGAGCGGTCAGAACCAATTATGGTGGTGCCACAGCCAAATCGGGAGGGGCCAGAACCAATTTTGGTGGTGCAACAGCCAAATCTGGAGGGGCCAGAGTGAACTCAGGCGGGGCAAGACAAAACGCTGGAGGTTATCACCTCAATAGTGGTGGACCACGGCCAGGGGCTGGACAACCACGACGAATACCAGCTCCTCCTACTCGAGATAGTGTGCAAGTGAATGAGAGCAGAGCGCACATGCAAGGCTTCATTGTTGCAGCCCGTGGAAGAAGAATTACTCCTGAACCTACTTGCGTAGCTGGGCCAAGTGGGTCCATTCCCACAGTGCTACCAACTTCTTGCCCAATACCTAGATTTTTGGGGTTCGTGAGAGACCTTTGGAGTCACATTCCTCCGCCTCCGATGCCTCTCCCTCTCCCACCGATGCCTGCAAAACAGATAACCGCTCCGATGGAATTGGAAGAGGATGAGATCACTCCTGCTCCCCACACCAGCCACAACAGCAGCTACAGCAACAGTTTGATACAACAGTCATGCACTCTGCTAGGCGTCCTGATCGAGGACTCTATCACGTGAAGTATGCGTGGGATCCTGTGGCAGCTCAGGAAAGGAATGATTCAGCGATCCATGCAAGTGTGCCAAAGTTTTGGGCCATTCCCACTGCGGGTCAATGGCGATGCGGAGGATGCAGCGAACACTCACACACGCTCTTCTCCTGCCCGTACCCAGTGTGGTCGTTGAACATTCATACCTGCAAGTATTGCGGTTGGGTTTTGCTTGGCAAAAGGACCCCTGGATTGTGCTGCGGAATGAAGAGAATACCAGGCTGGGGGGTCACGTTCTGCAGAAGGCATAGAAAAGAGTTGGTTTGCAGTCTTTATAGCCTGAGAGCCTTTTACAGCCATTTTCTCAATTCGAATACTCTCTTCGTGACAACACCAGCGTTCATTGACACATCGTATGTGACGGGAGGCGGTCTCTCTCTTCTCAGACTTGAGGGCAACGCAGCTTTCGCTCTCCCTACCCAAAACAAATACAACAAGCGCTACAGCTTTCTGTGTGGTACCGGTTCCCTTTTCGTGGATCCATCACACTATGTGCGTGCCAATTTGCGTGCGTTCACTCAAAACATCAATGTAAGAGAAATCGTACCCAGGTTGTACGATGTGATACAGATAAAGCCAGACTTGGTGTCCGAGCGTTACCGATCCATGCTTAGCACGCAACATCAACAACGAAAAGCAGAGACCGCTGTGGAGATCAGCGTGCAAGCAGGGGAACAAGGAGTAGTCGTACGGGGATACGACGTAGCCCAAAGTGCCACATTCAGTGCTCCCCATGCAGGTGCTAGCCCTCTCCGTGAAGATGTTTCTGGTGGAGGGAAAACCATGATGAGAACGCTCGAGGTTGATCTGACTGGCCTGTACAGAGTGTTGTATCAAGTACCGGGATTGGTAAAAGGAACCGTAACAGAAGAGCACAATGCAGTGACGACTGCTGCTGCTGCTAGAGCAGAAGCAATTGTAAATGCCGCAAGCAACGCGCAAGTGCGGTGCCGACTTCTAAAACCGGCATCCAAACTTGCAGAGAAGGGCAGGTTCCCTCTTCTCTACCCATATGATGATCAACACGAACCGTTTGACATCCGTCTCTTTTTGGAGGAAAGGAACTCAACACAGCAAAGTTCAGGTCTCAGGATCAACGAGTGGAAGCCTCGAAAGCTCACCTGGGCTGAGAACGCGATGCGACCTCCGTACTCAGACAACATCTTCCTAAGCAATGGACTGTTCATGCAGATGTGGATGCTGTGCAGGCACACAAACATTGAGGACATGCCAATATGTTTCCTGGAGAGGGAAAAACAGGCACGTATTGTATAAGAGCAAAAGACCCAGCAAGCACAACAGCAAACCAGTCAATTGTCACCATCCCAGTTTGCACAAAAGGGATGAATATTTCTACCCGATGACTCGGTCAACTCAGCGGCGTACTGGAAAACAAAGTGCATGGATGTACAGGCGATGGTAGCGCGGAGACGACTGCCTTCTCTGTTCATTACAATCAACATAAACATCTGGCGAGAGGACATCCAGCGCTGTATGGACACCAGCACTCGGAGCGCATTTAGCGCACAAAATAACCGCCGTCAACCGTTTGACCGACCGGATCTGATTCCAATGGTACACAACTATTACGAAAAGGACTTCATGAACGCATTGGAGAAGAACGCGGAGCACATCTTTGGAATGAAGTGCCTGGGGCTTGCATCAAAGCTCGAGTTTCAAGAGCGCAATGTGCCTCATCACCACATGCTCGTGTGGCTCGAGGAAGGCGTGAATGAAGATATTGATGTGATCGACGAGCTGATTCGTGCAGAACTTCCCCTTACAGAAGAAGACGACGCGTGGTGTGGCCTCATTCGCTTCATGTACAGGTACCATCACTCCCCCTATTATCGGAATCGCGCTGGGCGATCCAAATTTCGATACGACACCAAGATGATTGTGCCAGAGACTTACATTCAAGAAACCAAGAATCACCTGATATACCGAAGAAGAAGGAAAGAAGACCTCCAGATTGTGCCGTACAACCCAACTCTGACCAAGAAGTACCGCTCCCATATCAACGTAGAACGCACGCAAGGAAGGGGTGCAGTGGCGTATCTGATTAAGTACGCGTTTAACCAGCCCAAAGCTCAGGAGGGGGTGCTCAATGGGAATGATGCTAATGCGACAGGTACACAGAATGAGCAGTAACAAAAGCGGCAGGCCCAAAAGAACATTCGTGCGTACATGCGAGCGCATGTGGTGGGAGCCATCAACTCAGCTTGGAGAATTTTCGAGTTTCGACATGTTCATATATACCGTAAATAGAGCGACTGGCCATTCAATTGGAAGGAGAGCGAACGTTTCTGCTCAGAGTTCCAAATCAAATCTATTCTGCATCGCCACCCTCTACGTTGGAGAAATACTTTGCAAGGCTTAAAGCATGGGAGAACCTCGACTACCTTTCTTCCTTTGAAAAAGTGCGATTGTATCGCACGCATCTTGCCCGTGTGATAAACGAAGACGATAGAGACAGCACTCAGGTGAACACAGACAACTGCGATCCTCCCATGTACGTGGTAGAGCGCACGGAAGACGAGCAATGCGTCGCAAGGATCAGAGGTGTTTCACTGTCTGATATTGAGCTCTTTGCCTTGGACTTGCTGCTCATGAAATACACCTCCAGCTCTTATGAAGACGCCAGGACTTCTAACGAACAGCACTATGAAACTTATCGTGAAACTTTGTTTGCAAGCAGACTGCTTGCGGATGGATCTGAGTTTGATATTACGTTTCAAGAAGCAGTGCAGATCTATAGCACGCCCTCCGAGCTACGATGTATGGTTGTCACACTATACCAACAAGGCGCAGACCCAGAGAAAATGACCACTGAAAACTGGAAGTCACTATGTAGCGACATACATACAGGAGATGAGCAGCAACGAAAACAAGAAATGTATCGACGTGTGGTGGAGATCTTGGACCGGGACTGTAGACAACTGCTACGCGATCACAGCTTCTTCTCACAACTCTTACAGCAGGATGACGCAATATTGACAGAGACGAATCGAGTTCCAAAAACTCTAGACGCGCAAGTGGAGCAAAATGCCTCAACGTTGCATTAAAGGTACGCCAACTTAAAAGTTTTCCAACGACAAGTCATTGACACCGTCATTGCCCCATTGCAACAAACACAAGCGCTGAAGGAGCGAAAAAGCACTCCGGGAAAAGTGTTCTTTGTCCAAGTATCCGCAGAAACCGGGAAAACATATTTGCTCAACCTCCTTCGCGATATCGCTGAGTCGGAACGAATGCTCGCCGAAATGCCTGCTACAACAGGCTTCGAAGTTTCTTTGTACGAAGGTGCCCGCCATTCACATATCGTGCTCGCACTGAGAGTTGCTGATAGGGACATCACAAGCAGCACTATAGCCAATTTGTCCAAGTACGGTCCCTTATCTCAACCTGCAGAACTGCTACGCGGAATACAAGTGCTCGACTTGGATGTGATTTCCATACTCTCACGAAAGCTCTTTGAACTCATAGATGCGCTGCTCAAAGATATTTGCTGCAGTGGAATTGAAAACCCACCTCCGTTTGGGGGCTTTACCATCGTTCTATCCTGCAGCTACTCCCAACTGTTTCCAATTGTGCCGCAGGTATACACGGAGGCTGAGCCAAGTGGGAATGTGAGCCGAGCGTAGACAAACATTCTCAACGAGTTGCCATGGAAGAGTGATCTGTGGACATTGTGCGTGGTTCAAGTGCTGTATCTCACCGAACAAGTACACCAAGCTGATAGTCCGGCATTTGCGTAGCTGTTACGATGCATTGCACGCAACACAATATCATATAATGCTCCATTTCCACTCAGATCTACAGGTGGCATGCAAACCGCTTCCCAATTCCTGTGCAAGTGGCTCAAAACCCGACGCAAGGAAGATATGGATCTCAGCAAAACGTTCATTGCGTCCACAAATCAGTTGATCGACGAAAATAATGCGGCAGCGCTCGATCTGTTTCCAGGTGAGCGCTTAACTCTTTCGTCAGAGACGACTGTGCAACCTGATCGTGGACATAAGCCAGAGTCTGACATGGCCAGTACTATCGTTCCCGAGTTTGCATATCAGTATGCGCCACCTGGAGTACTGCCTCATAACTTGGACTTGAAGGCCTATGTGCCAGTTATGGGCATTGGTAATGTGCTGCATCCTGCTGTCGTCAACGGAAAGTTGTTTGTATTCGTGCGTGTCGATCATTATACCATGCACGTGGCTCATTTCGACGAAAACGGACAGGTTCTGGAACCATAGCTACTACATCGTATCGACGTCGACTTGTCTTTCTCAGATATTTGCATGGTTCGAAGGCAGGTCCTCATTCGTCTTGCGTTTGTAGCAACCGTGCACAAAGAACAGGGAAAGACCTTGGATGGCTTGGTTGTGGATGTCCAATCCAAATTCTTCTGCGCCAGTTATTGTACGTGTAATTGTCGGGCATTTGAAGGAACGGCCATGTGCTGCTTCTGCATGAACCGCAGCTTACATCCGGGAATGCGCAGACAGTTCATCCCACGCCTGCGGCCATCGAGAACCCAGTGCTGCCTGAATTCCTCCACAACCATAATCATATTTCTTGCGTTCTTCATTCATTGAAGTAAACTATATGCTTTCCTCCTTTTGCTTTCTCCAATTTTCCTTTTCTTCCCACCACCTTTGATCACTCCTTCACCGCAGCACGCAGCGCCGCCTGTGGCCGAAGGCTGCTTCCTATTTTCCCGCCACTTTATACATTTGTTCATGTATGAGGGGGTAGTTGTTGATTGAAGGGAGGCGTTGCGCCAATAAACACGCCCGCACGCCCCTTTCAGCCCAGGTAAAGACCTCTCTTGGCGCGACGCCTCCCTTCTATTTAAAGAAGTCAGCAGCAGCAGCAGCAAACCTCAAAGCTCATTGGCTCCTGCTATATGTTGACTGCTGCTGCTGTTTAGTGGCTGTTACTACGCCACTGTTACCCAACCCACTGCAAAATGGTATGTACTGCAGTCATTTCGGAAGTGCCAGCCAATTACACTCCACTGTACCCTACATCCAAAACTGCAATTCTAGCCACTCACCAACGCGCAGGCACTGAACCGCAAGTCCATTCCACATCCACTCTTAGCACCGCAGCCCTTATTGGTTTGGAGGCCATTTGCGAGCAATGGCGAGCGGAAATGGCCTGCAAATCCCCCGAGGTCACGCTCATTCAGCAGCGCGCGGCGCCACTGGCGGCCGAAGGCCGCTTCTACTTGTCTCTACATTAAATAGATTTGTTCCCGTATGAGGGGGTACATGTTCATTGAACTGAGGCGTTACGCCAATAATCCCGCTCGTACGCCCACGTACACGGTGCAAAACCTCTCTTGGCGCAACGCATCGCTTCCATTCAACACATCCACCAGCAGCAGCAGCAAAAGCAGCAGCAGCAACAATCAAAGCTCATTGGCTGCTGCTGTATGTTGCGTGCTGCTGCTGCTCAGTGGCTGGCTCTACAGAACTGCCACCCATCCCATTGCACATTGGATCGCACTGCAGTCATTTTGGCAGTGGCAGCAAATTACAATTCACGCTACGTTACACATAGTACTGCAGTGCTGGCCACTCACCAACGCGCGGGCGCTTAGTTTCAACTCTATTTCATAGTAGTTCTCGGTGCCGCAGCTGTTATTGGTTTGCAGGCCGTTTGCGAGCAATAGCGAACAGAAACGGCCTGCAGATATTTCAAAGTTACATTCATTCAGCGGCAAGAAGCGCCGCCCGCCACCAAAGGCCAATTCTACTTTTCTTTCCTCTCTTAAACATTTGCTAATGTATGAGGTGGTGTTCTTAGTTGATTGGAGGCGGTGCGTCAATAAATTCCCTTGCATGCCCCTCTACGCGCATGCAAAACTCTCATTTGGTGCAACACCTCCCTACTACTTAAAACATTCAGCAGTAGCAGCAACAGCAGCAGGGCTCTCTGCTTAGTGTCTAGCACTTTACTAATTACTGCAGTGCTAGCCAGCTACAGGAGGCAAATATTCA
Source organism: Gracilariopsis chorda (assembly GCA_003194525.1). Lineage (NCBI taxonomy): Eukaryota > Rhodophyta > Florideophyceae > Gracilariales > Gracilariaceae > Gracilariopsis > Gracilariopsis chorda. The sequence goes on from NBIV01000317.1 coordinate 43,445, forward strand.
CGCTTCACCCTCATTGGCAGTCACTGCAGTTAATTTATAGACCTATGGACAAAGATCCACGACTCTAGCTACTCTATGCGCCGCAGCGCCGTGGGTATTTCGAGCGCTATTGCGAGCGTAAGGCAATCAAGGTGCTCGGAGAAGCTCGTAACGCTACAAATTCAACAAAGCTACAAAAACGACGTGGCGCGCAGCGCCGCCTGCTGCCCAAGGTCGCTTTTACTTGTTACTTACTAAATATTATGACTTCTTGGCTAACACATTTTTAATCATCACATTTTCTCCAAGTGTTAAAAACCCTGAGATATATAGATGCCTCAGACAACAACACAAATTGTAGTGCAACGCGTTCGTGGAGGTTTATGGCACCTTGCGACTCATATATGCAGAGTTACCGAATCGCGGCGGACGTGCCCGATATATGAATCGGAGATCAATTTCTCGACGCCGAGCTTCCTTGCACATTTTAATGGACATTAGTTTACTTGTTACTTTGGCACAATCAGCACGCGTGTATATGTTGGTTGCACCTATTATTTAGGAATAGCTATATTCTATTTATCTAATTTAATATAGCTGCCCGACAGAGGGCCGGCGCTGACTATACTTAAGAGGCGACCGAGACCCCACTGCGGGACGGTAAACACAACAACCGAGTGTTCGGCTCTGACTGAGGAACCCCTGTTAATTGATAAACTCCATCGGAGAGCCAACACCTGATGCTGGACTAGTTACTGCAGCTCATGGCATCTCGAACCGCATTTCGCGTCACGTTACCATCCGCTCTGCGTGTTCTACTATATCTTCTATACTTACCCTGATATAGGCAGCACCGCCATGTTCCCCGGTGATTCCTTATTTCTTTCTCGCTTGTCTCGCACCTCTTTTCCGGTAATACCGTACACCTGCACGCACATCGTAAAGGTGAGCCTCGGACTTGCACCGCACTAGCGTGCCCTCCACAGGTAGCTCTGTTTACTGTTCGTACCCTTTATCGAAGAGGATCCGAACGCCTTTGCGTGTCTTTCCCTTCGCAGGGTATCGCACTACAAACTGGTCTCCGGACCTAGAAAGTGGCAGCACCCACATGTTCGCCGGTGATTTTTTATTTTTTTCTCACTTGTCTCGCGCCTCCTTTCCGGTTATACCATACACCTGCACGCTCGTCGTGATGGTGAGCCTCGGAATTTCACTCGACTAGCGCTTCCACCGCCGGTGGCTCTTTTTAACATTGTTACCTTTTACAGAGAAGTATCCAAACGCCTTCGCGTTTCCTTCCCTCTCGCAGGGTATTGCACCACATAAATCACAGTACGCGATGACAAAAGAGATGAATGGCGCTAGAAAGCAAAACGCCAGAACATAAGGCGAATTACTTGTAAAAGCCTGGTGGAGATGGTGAAATCCGGTAATGCAGGTAATTCTGGAATATGTTCTCATCAAGGCACGACGAACAGAAATTTCGCTGAAAGTTCTTGTAACTTAGTGTTGCATTATTACGTCAATAGCTGTGAAAAAAGTGACAACATATCATGATGTGCCGCTTAAACCTTTCCCCTTTCTGACGGGAACAAATTGGTCATTTCTAAAAACACCTTTTGATCATAAACCAAATTTGCGCCAAACGTTTGGGCTAGGGTCTATAAGACCACTGATCTTATAGAAGGTCAAAGACTCAACTAAACCTTTACTTTTAGTTATTTTGATCTCTGGTTTTTGCTTTTTGTAGTTTCTACAAATTATGGAACATGTTTTTGTATAGCAAAAATTCTAAACTTTTTTATTTTATGCTAGGTAAGAAGCAAAAACGTTAGACAAGCAGACGATCTAATAGTGATGTGTTGGTAAAATATGTCTAATTTAATACAAAACTTCAAAGAACAAGCATTTTTGATATTACACACGCACTTTAGATTCAAACACACTGTTTTGGAGGCGTCTATAAGAGTTTCAAAACTTTAAAAAATCAATCATTTGGCAACATTTCATCCTGACCGATAGACACTATAAAACAGCTGGGTTGTCGGGATTGAATTTGAGAGTTGCATTGTAGTTTTTAAAATTACAATGGAAGTCCGAATTGAGATCGTATTTGGTACTGTCCGTTAATTCGGCTTAATATACAATTGGTAGATAGGTACGATAAAAAGCGGCCGGCGGCGCACTCTGCACTTTCTGCCGGCCACACAGCTTTTCTTATGGGGCAGTTTTTCTGCAATGTATCAAATCGGTACGGCTTTTGATACAAGACGGGGTTGGAGAAGTGTAGAGGGTAATTTTTGACTGAATTTTTGAGAAAAAAATCAGATCCCTCGCACTTTTATTTCTGGCGAAAGTTAGATTTACCCCCCAACCAAGATTTGGTATTTGATGCTCTCACGAAAGTGGACACATGTAGAGTTGCGTGGCAATTGAGTGCATTCAGTTGCCACACAGTTAATGCGATTTCTGCTGTCAGCAACAGCTATTGGGCATAACCGTGTAGCATCAAATTCTTCGGTATGACTGTAGTATCCATCACTGTATTCGACCTTATTACACAACGTGAACGTTCATATTATGAACCGGTGCTAGACCACGTTGGCAGTCTGCTCAAAACTTCGTGAACACGGCATGTCCACGGGTTTACTAGAAGCCTACAAACGTTTAGAGAGGGATCAAATGAGAGGGTCTAACTTAATCAAGCACAGACACACTGCGTTTCCGCCACACAGCCCGATGAAACGCCGAAGCGTCCAAACGGAAAGCTATCTTAGAAGCCGCGTGAACCCCAAGGTCGAACTTCAGTAAAAGCAAACCCGAACCCTGAGGCCCCTGTTTGGTCATCAACGGATGTGAGGTTGCAGAGGTTGCCTGAGGCTTATGACTGTCATGTGGAGGGCAAATGATGTAGATTTTTGAATCATTTTGAAGCTGTTGGCACGCCAGGACACGTGCCACGTATTTGATTCTTTTTAATAAATGGAAAAGGTTCACGATGTCCGTTCTTTTTGTTCTCCCTTCCGTAGTTTATGCCCCGAAACCTTGGCATCTTGTCGGCCGCTCAACAAGCTTGTATACAAAGCTTTAAAAACGAAAATTGGTCAGTTACAAGCTGACTTTTGGATTCTGAGATTTGTGCAGGCAACAGAATGGAATTCATCCGACAGCTTCATTTTGAATAGTTACCAACCGGGGACTGGCCAATGTGGCAGTGCTTTACAGTCGATTGATGGCAAAGTGCAGCACTGACGGACCGCGAGACGTGAAGATGCGGTACGTGGTGAACTTCACACGGTGCATACTTGGAATAAGTGGGGCATTGTACAGTTTTCTTAGTCCCATGCGATGGCGAACAGACTGAGAAGCAAAATAAGGGATAGCTCAGCACTAGTTCCAAGAAAAGCGCTCTGGGGCGGTACATGAGAGAAGGGGGAAGGCCTGCATTGGTTTTGGCTACAGTAAGAAGATATACGGAGGGCGTCAGAAAGGACTGGCATTTTGGACGCAAGAACATGTATACATTCGTCGTTTTCGGGGCTCATAGCTATCCTTCACGACAGCCGGTGCTTACTCGAAAATAACGAGATTAGAGTTTGTCTTTTGGCAAATGACACAAACCAATTCTTGTGCGATAGCGTCGCAACGCACGATGGGAACCCTTGCCTCGAGAGAATATTCATGAAGTGGAGCTCCCAAGTTTTTTTGAACCATGCCCATTTTCTTTGACGTGGACATACTTTCCAATTGCTGTATTCCTTTTAGATGCCGAAATTGTGCAGCCGCACGTTCGCTGTGGCTCGAGATTCCTTCCCGCCGAAACAAAATGTCCATAATTTGATTCAGCCCAAGTGGATAGCTGCCTTGTCCAAACAGTCAAAGCTGCTTCCAAGCCACAGTATCATATGGTAAGAGCGTTAAAAGGATACAACAGTGGGCATCATGTTCATATCCTATCAGAGGTTCACTAATGCAAAGAGTCTTTGCCCGGCCAGAAAAGTACGTATCGAGGTACCTTTGTAGTGCCGGAAGAGTTCGATACGTTACCAACGAAGATGTTCGCATATCTTGGATATGGGAGATTTTGCTTATAATACACCACAGATTTGTCGTCAGAAACATGTTCATTTCGATTAATTGTCTTGCGAGCTTGTCGTTCTATGAACAAGCACGAGAACATCAACGGCCCCTCCCTGGAGACTCTCCAAAGTTTCGTACATAAGGCGAGATCCGGTGTGGTAGGGCGGTCAGGCCAACCATCTCGCCAACCACGTTGGGCATCTGTTGTTCACTTGGTCATCTTCGCAATGGAGCAATACGAGTCAATTCCTAAAATGGCCTCGGACAGTTCTACCGACGAGAACGTCGGCTTGGTGTCCAGCTCTATTCGCCGTCCACGCTCGAGAATCAGCCGTGTGCTGCTTTCAGTTCTTGTGCTGGCAATGCTTGCATGTGTTGTGGTTATACCGTTAAGGCGCCAATCTGACTCGCTCTCGCACTATGTCGTCTCACCAAGTCCTGTCGGTGCACTAATCAAATCTCGTCTGACCGTTCTCGACGAGGATTCCAAGTCGGAGGGTACCATTTCGTCGTCGTCATCCCCTGCGTCATGGCTTACAAGCGCAGTAGAGGATTGGATGGTTGATCTTCCAAGCAGCAAATCTATCGCTCACGTGTCTATTCCTGGTACTCACGATTCAGGGGCGCGCTTTGGAGGCGTAGGTTGTGAGACGCAGTCTTGGACGATTGAGAAGCAGTTGAAGGCTGGTATTCGCTTCTTTGACATTAGGTGTCGAATCGCTGGCACAGTGTTCTCTATACATCATGGCCCCTGTTTCCAAGAAATGTTTTTTGGAGATGTTTTGATCGATGTGCAAGACTTTCTCTACGCCCACCCGAATGAGTTCGTGATTATGAACATCCAAGAAGAACACAAACCAATGAGCGGATCTTCTTCGTTTTCATCCATCTGGTCTACGTACAGGAGTCGCTTCAACAGCTTATTCGTTGACTCCCGCAGTTCTTTGCCAACTGTAGGGCAAGTTCGAGGAAAGGTCTTGCTCATAAGCACACTTTCATTGGGTAAAGGAATTAAGTGGGATAGTGCTCTGACAGAAACTCAGAACATCTACAAGGTCTACGCGCTATTGAACGACAACCCGTTCGGTTCGAGCACTGCTTCTATCGGACAGAAGAAGAAACTGGTGAGATCGTATATTGAAAAAGCGGCATCGTCTTCCAAACTCGTGCTTAACTTCTTGTCCGGAGCGGAGGGTATGATCCTGAAAGATGTCGCGAGAAGTACAAATCAAAATGCATACGAGCACATCGGTGCATACAACGGCGCAAAGCGAGTAGGTGTGATTATCATGGACTTCCCTGGAGAGAAGCTTGTGTATCGAGTCATCAAGACCAACTTCGAGGCTACCGAGTATTGTGAGCCGAGAACGTGGCGCACACAAAGCGGAAAGACATGGGCCGAATTCCGGATGCCTCGAGCAGTTGTGGGAACCTCCATTAGCATTAAAGGAGGGGCCTATTACAAGTACAGTTTCCCGAAATGCCATCGCGCTACTTGGACTGATTTGCGATTTGTGTGCAGTTCTTCCAGCAGAACTTGGGAGGTTGCTTCTGGCTCATGGGACGCTGATGCATGGTGCCATAACAGCAATACCAACCAAGACTATCTTGCAGTGGGAGTTCTGTGAAGAAGCTTAACTTCTTAAGTATTCGCAAATAAAGAGATAATATAGATTTAGGCGCCGAACCTAAACGAGATACGCGCAAAGAAATACTCGACCTTGAAAGAACTGACAAGGATAGATGAATGCATTTGTTCGGAAAGGAAGCGCTTACCAAGAGTATGGTAAAACGAAAACAATAGAGAATTTACGCCGTACAAATTCTCGTACAATTATGGTATACACCAGGGACAAGATGCACACTTGTCATTTGTGGCTACGAAACGTACGAGAATTTCATACGAATTCTCGTACAAACCACCATCCATACGAGTAGCTGATGGTATTTCGCAGACGACGCGCTACGTTTGAACGGCTCTCTGACCATCAGCACGTCCGGGCATTCCGAAAAGTAGTCGAAAGACGCCAAAGCTATGCAGACTACAACAGGGTTGCCCGAAATAACTTAAACCCATTCTCCCGAGCTACCAAAACAGTCTGTCTTATCGTCCGCTACGCAAAAACTGAAGCAATTTTGGTTTAGTCAAGCATATAATTTTTTTCTTCTCCAGGCGGTGCGAAAATCTGACGCGCATGTTCCAGAATGGGGCAAAACTGACGTGATATTTGATAAAGTGCTGAATACTTTTCTTGCAGTTGTTCCTAGTGCAGTATTTTTGTATATGAATCGTTCACCACGGAAGACGCTAATCAATCGATTCAAAAGGCCTGTGGCTATACAAAGAGTGGATAATACGCGCAATGTGTCCGCAACTGGATTTGTTGAAGAGTGGGGTGAAAAAGTTGTGCTGCTAGATGATTTTATTCTTAAAATGGACTGAAAAACAGAAGCGGTGAAGGTAGAAAAAGAAGAGATTAGTGCACATGAGAAGAAACTAATTGATGCCAGTGAAGAAATACGCAAGAAGGCTATGAAAAGCAAGACAATTGCAGTGCAAAGTGACGGTGGTACCGATATCTTGAAATCGCCAAGCAGGAAACGCGGTCGACATTTTGAGGTTTCTAATTCTGCTGACGATATGATAGTTTTTCTTCTCGAGCAATCGAAAGAACGTCAACTATTACAGCAAAAGCGGTTTGACACGGAACAAGAACGCTTGAAGAAGGAATGAAAAAGAAACGAGAAAGATCGGCAACATTTTGAGGCTTCGAGGAGAGAAGCGGACAGTAGATTGGAGCTTGAGAGGTAAAGATGTGAAATGGAAAAGAAAAAGCGTGCTCTAGCACTTGCAGGGAGGAAAAAGATGATTGGTTTGATTGAAGCTCTGACAAAGAAGCTTCAGTGAGGTAAACGGGGTATGAGAGTATATTAATTGGTTTGTTTACCGCAGTTGGTATTTCACAGGTTGCTCTTATTTCGTCCGTGCGATTTTGCAGTTAGAACGGCCTGTTTGTTCATGCGCCTGTTTACGTGTTTTCAAGATGACTGTCTGACTGAGTGCTATATTGCAAGGGGTTTTCCTCTTTTTTCTCCACTTAATGGAGCTGTTTGGAGGCGGGATCTGCTGGTTCTGTGAAGCAATAAACATATTCACGTTTTCACCGTGAGACACTTGGTGCTGCGCCAAAGTGCAAAGGGAACAGCAAGGGCATCTTCACTTTCATACTAGGAAAAACATCGCAGAAGTATTGATTGGTTTCCGACTGCGTCTTCATACCTAAGAAGTACTGAAAAGCACATGTGAGAGATTCTGCCAAGCAATTTCGACTTGGAAAGGATACTACGGTATATGCTCATGATTCGTTTTTGGGTTTGAGGTTGCGGTTTGTGATTTTGTGTCCGAACAAATGCTAGTTACAATGCTATAGAAGGTAAAGAAGGACAGCTTGTTCCGTTCCCCAAACGCTTTGCATTAGGTAAGGGTTGAAGGGTTATCGTTCTTCGTGTCAACGTACCTCTATTCTTGCGTCTATCCTACAAGCTGGTTGTGCAACGCCACTTGTCTATCTACTGGAAGCACATCCACGGGTCCGTGCACGATAACACACTAAGCTCAATCCGTTACAATACTTCGTTTGGAATGTAAACGGATATGTCTCTGACGTGCATGCTATATTCTCGAACCTCTAGGAATTCTACACTGGACTCTGAAAAACATGTCTACCATGGGTCTATCAGCAGCTCTCTTCGTTTGTCAACACCTGTGGTTTGTCAATGTTTCATGGTTTCTCCGAAGAGATCGCAAAGCACGGGAGATGGCCAGAAAGAAGCTAGGCCCTCATGAGATACGCAACCACCTACTATATACAATGTCTCACCCTTCGTATCCAAAGCCATTGTATATGGCGTTTGAAGTTGCAGCAGTACTGCTCAGTTCCGCATGGAATGGCATGTTGCTTTACACTAACAGTTTATGAGCTATCTTGTCTGTGAAACCGAGAGCTTAGCGGCTTTCAAAGAATTAACGTTGCGCACAGCAACATGACTGTACATAAGGACTAAAATGGAAAGCATGTTAAAGCAACAAAATCGACGCCCGTCTGGTGTATACCACCCCGATCTCATTTCAATATACCCATGCACAATACCCAATCACCCTCCCTCTACAAACCCTGTTACATGACCTGGTGCAAATTTCTCTCCTTCTAAAGTTGGTCTAATGAACCAACGACTGCATGAAATCGACTTGACAACACATCATCGCAGCACCATTCACCACTAGATGCATTGGTGACTCAAAATCTCTATCGGCAATTCCTGCATATTTGCGCCTAAGAGGTACACATGACATCAAGGCGGTGGAACCGGAGTCCGGCGTAGAGTACACTCCAGGCGTATTTCAAGCCACTTCTCCAGGCTGTCGCTGTAAAAGAAATGATCACATGGGGTAGCCATCCGCTCTCTAGAGTTCACAGGTACCGGTTCCATGCATATACAACACTCTCGGAGGGCTCAGGATCGGCATCTGGGGCTAGCATTTCGTCCTCGCTAGCACCAGCTTCAAGGTCCACTGAATCGTCATCTACGACGATGGGACGAAATTAGTCATACTTTTCCGGAAGAAGTTCTTTCGGTATAAACCAGTGCGGGCCAAATTTGTACTGCGACAAGAGAATTGTAGCTTGTGTGCTTAGCCATACAACCAGAGTAATGGCCGATGCAGGTTGCGGCTGCACGTACAGAAACTTGTGAGGGCAGCCCCAGAAGTACAATGGGATAGCAAGATGAGTGACGGTTGTACCGATAATATACGAAGGAAGCAGAGGACGACGATGGTTTTCGACAGCATTGAGTACTATTTGTGATACCCAGAAGGAAAACGAGGCAAACAGAAAGAACCGCATATGGTTTTGGAGCTGATAAAAAAGAAGAATACCAATAAACAATGAGCCGTGAAATCGGGAATATAGCGTGGAGAGTTCTCGGCGCATCGCCTCCCAGCCTTCAGAGAAACCAGAAGGGCGGCGTGCCTTCCATATGAGCAACATCCATCTCATTAAACAGATGGAGAAGCAGATGAACTTGAAGAAAGCAGCAGTAGCAAACGCATTGAAAAGCGGCTGCACAGCGATGCCCATAGTGAGATGTCCAAGGCACAGGTAAGAGTCTGCAACAGCTTGCAAGTTCACGGTCATTAAAGAGACACGACGAGCGCCAGCTTGGGTGCTTGTAATTTCCATCTGTCTGATGAGAACAATAACTTGTATAAAGGCGACGACAGTGACAAGCAGAGTGTAGTTAATAGCCTTGCCAAAAAGAGTTACCGTGTCGAGGGTGAACAGAACGAGGGATACTCTGGTTTGACATTGCTTGGATACAAAAACACCTTTCATCTCTACAAACTCATCAGTGCGGTCCAGTTGACTGCCCGACAAAACTCTAAATGTTGGGATCGAGGCGCTGTGCGTCGCTTTCGCTAGGGGTCTCATCGGTGAACTGTCCCTCGGTGACATGAAAAGTGGCATGAAAGGCGCACTGCGCGGCAATGAGGGATCGAGGGATGGCACGTTGCGCTCGGTACTGTTTGCAATGCTTTTGTAATCTTGGAGATACAGCCTTGAAGAAGCCTTCTTCCGTAGTATTGAGTTTGGTAAATGTTAATCCACTTCTCTTTCCGCGTGCTGCTGTACATATTCCAGGCGCTCCTTCGCGCCTCTGCCTAGCTCTACTTGTTTGAAAAGATAGGCAGTCATGAGAGTCATTAACCTCCCAAATGAATCTTCTTTGAGGCGCGAAATAAATGGAGGGGCTAGGGCAGCCACAGCGGAAATAGAAATGTTTGGTAATGCCCCTAGCCGTTGACAAGCTCCTTCGAATAGCTTAATATTGCTTCCTACAATCCCTAATTCCTCAACCGAGTTCTGTTCATCCCGAATTTCTGCAGGTGGGACGCGAATTATGTCCTTGACTTCAATCATGCCAGGATGAAGCTGATGCAGAAGGATACAGAGTACAGCACAGTCCCTGAAGCTTTCCGTGAAGTCTACAACCTTTACTCGGTGAATACTACATACGGTTGCATACCACTGAAGAAACTTTCGTATACAATCTTTGTCTGTGCGTTGATAGATAACCAATCTGCTTGGACTCTTGATCGGTGGGCTTAGTTTTCGAAATTTCTCCGGTGAGCTACACCACACAGCATTCGCCGTGCGGGCACGGAATTCGTCCTGTGCTGCACTGAGACTTTTGTCTAACAGTGAGTTGTCCAGAAGTTTGATTTCGATCTAGAGCTCAGCGATCTCCCACAGAAGGGCCACGATTTCAGGTATGTTACCGTCTATGATTTCTCTTGCGGTTGCCTTCCATTGAACTTTAGCGCGGAGTCGATCTGTAGCGTATTTGCTTATCGTAACCAACGCAATCATTATGTTAAATGAGTGCTTTTTGTGCCTTGTCGCATCACTGAGCCGGCTACCATAATTGTATTTCATCTGTTGCAGAGGACGAGGGTCACCAGTGAGCAATGAAGCAAGCTTGCAAGAGCGGATCCCATCTCGTAAATCTGTGCCAAGATCTCGGACTGCAAAATTACTGATTCGATCCCACGGCGGACAGTCGTATTCTAGTCTGTATCCAAGGTCTCCAAGAAAACGATTCAGACTATCAAGAGTTTGCAAGCATATTTGGCTCAGTTTATCAACGACTTCTTGAGACTTGTGAACAGATGAGTCCGGTTTGAACAATGGAAATGGAAGGTTGTTGACAACATCTGTGTCTTGTGCAGCATGATCCCACAACATGATGAGCAACAGCGTGCAATAGGGAAGAATTACATTCTGCTTGACGGAGTCCATATTAGAAGACGGAGTGAAAACTGTGCTTGCGCTAGTAATGGTAAACTTTCATGCAACAGGATTCTCTCTGGTAAAATAGTTGCGCAGAATGTAGTCGACAAGTTTCTGTTGTAAGACTGCCAAGTCTATTCTCTTGTTCGGCGTATTTTCAGCTTGCTGTAGCACGTCGTCAATTTGAAGAGCGAAATTGGTGTGCAAGATAAGGCCCAGGCCCAACAGAAGCCAAATAGAATTATAGGAAAATGTGAGCAGAGAAACTAACTGCTCAAACTTAGGTTGTTCTGTAGCAATAGAAACAGCAGCACTGAAGGACAAGTTGGCGTTCTTGATGTGGTTGCCAAAGCGCAGTACCTCAGCATTGAATGCGGGGCCCCTGTAGAAGCAGAGCACAGCTTTGTATTGTGCAATGAAGACATCTGATGAGGCGAAGTTTTGAGTTGGGAAATAGGATGCAGATGAAGAAAGATCACCAAGCTCGGGGTTTAGCCAAAGAACTAGGTCGCCAACTTGACACTGCTGCCAAATTTCTGGATTGGTCTAAACATACTTCCTTTTGAAGCAAGGAGTACCTTTCAAAGAGGCAGTGGCGGGTCGTGCATGTGACAAGCGGCGTACGGATGATGCGGCAATGGAGAGGGTGGTGGCAGAAGGGGGTCGCTTAGGCAACGGCGTTCGTAGAATATTATTGGAGTTCTCATACGCCGATGCAGCTGAAGATATGGATGGACGCGCTCTGGTGGCTCTTGTTGTGATTGGAGTAGGGAAGAGACGTTTGCCAACAGTTGCGGGCGGGGGTGCGTAGGATGCTCGACGTTGGTCGTTCTCTTTGTCCGGATCAACCAGATGAAACATTGCAAGAAGTGGCCGTGATTATGGCCTTGAAATCTGCATTGATGAGGTTGGAAGTGACGCAGAATTTGGGAAGAGGTGTAACTTAGAAACAGAATCCACATGAGCTCGAGCCAGTCGTTTGGTATGGGGCAGAAGACGTCCTGTTCTACCTGGAGATGCAACAAAGTCTGCCAAGTTCGTGGTGCCAGCGCCAATGCGTTTTTGTACTCTCTCCAAACCACCCATTCAGCTTCTCATTTTTTTCGAGTCAGCACTTCGGGACAGTGAAAGGCTTTCGGGTGCGGTGGTAGCATTCTTATTGACAGTTTCTTTCGTCGACTGCCAAACAAAATATCACATCTGCGATATATCGGTGTGTCCTTATATGGTCATATATTGCAGTACAACTCAAACTCCAGTGCCTCACAATCAAAATACCGGCTAACCTGTCCTTCTTTTTCAATACAGGTCTTGAAGTTCAGCAGCAATGCGGACGCAATATACAAAAGAGCGACCGGAAACTGGCGAACGCAAAGCAGACGTGAGAAACCGTTCCGAACCCATATTTGTTTTAGATCTTTGTAGTTCCATTCCACTGCAGTTCGAATTGCATTCATTGAACAGTTGTACTCAAGCTGTATGGCAGTAGCGCAACTTCTCTGAAAAGAAGTCTGTAACCATGATCGCAGCACGTACGCAGGATCCCCGTAAATATAGTACTGCAATCCATTCACAATCATACACCTTTTAATAACGGCTTCGATCCCGCTTCTTCTCAAGAGTGTAAGATCGTGTCGGCGTCCCACTTCAGGGCCAAACATATGAAAAATCAGGCCATCAGGGGTAGAAATGGTCTGATACTTCACACAATGCTGCCGAGTGTGCCCAGAAAAACAAGATCTTTGGTTGCCCCCCTCTCCTCCTGGGCGACATATACTTACCTTTGTGCAGTCAATGAACCCTACATATTTTTGTAGAGGGGCTCCACGTCTTTGAATTGCGTGTGCGTATATTGCCGCACGAGATGTCAGAAGCTGCTTCTGGAAAGTGGTTACCAGTCTACATTTTAGGTTCACAAATCGCTCAACTGCTTCCCAGAATACTTCACTGATGTGTGTGAATCTCATCCCAAATAGTAACTCCATATCATACCATGTATGAGCAGAAGACAATCGTTTCAAGACAATACAGCAGGCTGTAATTGAGTCGCATTTGTAGCGATTGCGATTTGTATGACGCAGATCCCACCCTATAACCACAGAAATTCTGCCAATATCGTTACGGAGAAATCTGTAGTCATATAGACACTGTTCGCCAGAGAAGATGTTAAGGTTGAAATTGTGATTTCGAATGCAGTAGCATCGAAGTTCAAGGTTTTGAAGATCATATTTTTCAACTTGCACTCGACGCCAAAGTGCTAGCATCAACAATGGTTCGGTTTCGGAATTAAGAGCTAGTAGAAACAGCGTTTTGCGCCCTAACAAACAAGAACGAGGACGCCCAATTGAGTAGTCTTCTTGACGGACCATCACGTACAAGTGGAATGGAATCTTGGCTCATGTTCCAAACTGAAAGGTCTCTGGACCACCGCATGATGCGCATCCTACGAACTATACCATAAGTTATTTTGCGTAAGGTGCAAACACAATGTTTTGTTCTGCAAAATCTCGTAGCGTTCGTGTAAGTTGTGGCTACGAGATTTGATACGAGAATTTCTACGGCGTTAATCTTCTAATGACACGATGCTCGGATACTGGCTTGGGTGTTGGAGCGCAGTGCACGTGCACACCAAGGGTTGGACTGTTAGATCAGAATTACACAACGAATATAAAAGAGGTAAGGGTTTAGGAATCATAAAGGCTCTATTTGAGAAAGGGGCTAATTTGAGACGAGTTGGTTGCAAAAAAGACAGCTAATGTAGAGCAGAACTTGTCTTTCATATTTGTCACTAAGCAATTTTTGGTTTTGTAAAATTGAGGCTTCTTGCACAGGGAGATGCGGGACTTTGCATTCTTGTCGTGCTTGCAAAGAAATTGTTGATAATAGTAGTCTTCGACCTAATGTTGACTACCTTCGATTCTCTATTGCTCTCATCATCAATTAAAAAGTACTTTAAACTGATATCAATATATTTTTAAAAAGAAATGGTGGATTTCTTCTGAAAGGGTTCCTTGGCTCACAGATTTAACAGTTCGCCAATACGCAGTATAAGAACTGCCTACAAGTACTATACCACAAGAGAGAAGACCCATGGTCTAATCACAAAAACATAAATCAAAGGACATAGCCCAATTTAAACAAAAACTAAACAGGTGTTAAAACATTTTGCGGTTATTTGTGCTTCAATATTATTCTGCAAGTGAATTACAGACTTTACTCTTCTAAAAGTTCAAAGTCTCGAAGATTTTTACCAACATTAGAATATTGCTCAGCATGAGCTTTGAAACGAATGTAAACTATCATTGTTTCGTCAGCCCAAAATAAATTGTAATACTGGAAAGCCGTTTCAACTACAAACGGCAATTTCATCCGACAAGTAGAGGTTACATCACTGGTTTGATAAAAACGACGTCGTTTCAACGCAGACTCAAATCCCATGTACTCAGGATGAAAAAAGGTATACAGAATATGACTCCCATTTCGCAACCACTTCAAGTGAAGACGATGCACGTTTGTCAAAGCTGCTGGCCAATTAATAACAAGCTCTAAATATTGAATAGAATCAATTACTTGTAAAGTAAAATCGTCTGTTCGTACGACAAATGGCAAATGAAAAGCAACAGTACAACGCTTACTCATAGTTTGAGGTTCTTGTCACTCAGAAATGAGATAAAACGGACGCAGAAAATAATCAAAACATTAGCTTATATCTTGATCTTGTTTTTCATCTTTTTCCTCGTCTTTCTCATCATCTTCAAGCTCAATATCATCGTTAAGACTAGAATCATCGTGCGCATCTTCTGCGAATGCTACTGGATCCACTGTAGACTGCGTTTGCAAATTAAGCTGATCTTAGGCGTAAAAAGTGTGTCAGAATATAATAAGAAAACCGGTGGTTGACGAAAAAGAATACCTTGCTGTTTTTCTATGAAACTCGGATTCAAGCAGCCTAAACGTGTTTCCTAACGCATGGAAGCTGTGCACGCGAAATGCTTCATGGAAATTCTACACGACTGCTGGAATCTCTGCTCCGGTGAGCTCGTTGTTCTTAAACATGACAGTTAGTAGTTTAACCGCTCTTGAATGTTTCGTTAAGCAGCGAGCCTGTTTCTTCTTGATTCCACAACGAATAATGATAGGTGATACGAGTGTGCCAATCAAGTAGCATAAAACCCCTGAAAAGTTTGTATTTTGTATACCGTGCGGTTCCCCCACATTCGTCAGCGTTACAGAAGCTACCTACACTAAGACATAATTTCATTTACAGCTCAACACATCAATCTAAGTACAGATATCTCAGATGATTACAATTCATTGTTGCCTCTATGGCATACGGAAGTTTATGATTCATGCAGTGTGAGTGTCATGTTGCACGTTGTCACGACACCGGACGATGACAGTCCTTTTTGTACCCTTTTTCACTGGAGTGCAGGTCAGAAATGGAATCGTAGCTCGAGAGTACCAGCACAGGCGTGCAATGCCAATGTAGTAAACAGAAACAAACTGCGTCAAATAACCAATGTATTACGTAGCAAAGGAACCAGGTAGTGATTGTATAACAAGCGAACAAGCTTGGGACAATGTAGCGAAGAGACTGCACCAGCGGATAACCTACGCGATCAAAACCTTAGATCTAGCGTAGTTCTGATGACCACTCCTGATATAGCACCACGGCCAACACGCACGATCAAGACTTTAGGTCTAGTATGCAGCCGAAGTGCACCGTGCCACAGATGATGAGCCCAAACAAGGGCGGTGTTAGTAAAAGCACGTGTAAAGGTGCGGGAGACCAAGCCGCACCAAGTGAAAGAGTAGATGGGGAAAAGTGTGGTTGATGGCAGGGAGGAGCAGACTGCTCTAAGAGAAGGTGGGGGTTGCCGAAGAGAGGAGAAGTGGTCTGGCCCGAGTTGGCTTGGAGGCCACCGAACTCGGGCTTTTATAGACAATCGTTCTATATGAATACCCTCTAGTTTCGCATACTAGGTTTAAGTAACAACTCATAACAATCGGTCATGGGACACTTCCTCGCCATGACGGACCAGTTTGGCGAAAGGCATTGTACCTCCTAGGGTATTTTTGAGTCTATATAGTACGTTGTTCCCGCACCAGATGATTCCAGCAACATTGTTCCAACCACCCCACTATGTCTAAACATCCACGTCCGAATGTCACCAGGCTTGTTCGAGAGATATCCGACGATTCGTCCCCGGAACCACCTTGTAAACGCAATCGTTTCATCGATGACGAAGCTTCCGAGGCCGGGCCTTCCACCGAAGAGGCGCTCTCAATTCAGGCAGAGTATGGTCTGATGCCTGAGGACAGCGCCATCAACCCATCTCACGATGTTGCCCAGTTTGGTGGCCTACTCCTGGCTCTAGCGGATGGCCATCAGAAAGTAGGTGAGCTGCAGCCTTCCCTTCAATATCGTTTGGAGCGCCTTCCCCTTTTATATATACAAGGGATTCTCGAAGGAATGGTATTCGTGGCGCGGATTCGTCGGCGTCCCCTTGTGAGGGGTGTTATGCTTGCGGTGGCCACAGCAATAGATGAAGAATTGCAGAGGGAGGACTAATATATGCTACCATCTTTCCTTATGATGTCAATAAACTGCTTCTTCTTGCGTGTATACGTTGCAATAGAGATGCGGTACTGCGAATGGTGGCGGCGGTGGTGAGACGACATGGCTGCGCGATCGCGCGCGGTGGCAGCTAGCGTGTCTCTTCTGTTTCTACACACGATGACAAAAGCTCAAAGAGACTTCAAAATGGGCAATCGATAACTTGGGCTGTATTCCTCTCTGCTCCGTATATTCTTCGCTTTGGTAGAACCGGGCCTATTGGTGTGACTACCAAGACTACGTAGGTGTAGAACGGAGAAGTTTCTCTCACACTGTTCGCGGACGTCTACGTCCACTTCACGCTGACGTCGGGTCGGTAGCAAAAACTTGCCCTCGTTCCATGTGGGCGACGTTCACGACTCCATGGCTGGTCGCCTCACTAATGCTTTTGCTGCCCTGGTGCTCTCAATCGTCCTAGCGCTTTTCATTTACACGGGTATCCTTGGTGTTCCAGGCAGGAGAGGCAGGTGGCGAAGGTTGGGAGCGAAGGCAAATGGTTTTGACTCGAACTGAAAGGTTTCCAAGCGCAAGCGAAGCAATGCGGACAGAGATGTACATGCGCAGTAATATGACGTTGGGATACGGGGTGTGAAGATAGCGCTTGCTGATATGGCGGCTAGTTGGACTTGGCAAGATGAGGGAAGCAGTCGGTGAATTGATGCTTGGGATACTTGCTCTCAGCGTGCTGGCACAGGGAGGCTTCTTTCATAGTGCACATGAAGGTGGCGCGACAAATGTTGCAAATGATGTTCATGGCGGACTGATTGGAATCGATCTGAGAGCCCTTGGCCTTCTTGTTCTTTGCGGCATTGCACTCGCGGTTGGTGGTGGCTTTAGCTCCGTTTCCTCCTCTCATGACGAAGTTCAGCGTTTGCTGTCGTTGGGCTGCAGGTGAGTGAGAAAGGCGGGTGCGGTTTACAAGGTAGCGTTGGACGGCGGCGTTCCACACGACAAAGCTGAACAACCGTGTTGCAGCGCGCGCATCTGCTGAGGCGGACGCGCCTGGGGTGGAAGCGGCGAGAGGGGGTTGGCCCTTAAAATGAGATCGAATCTCATAGGGACTCCACCCCCTCCCAGTCTTTTTCACTTAGGGCAACAGTTGGGGGGGGGAATGCCTAACATGCAGTTCATGTTTAAACCTAAATCACATCCATGTATTTTAAGTCACAGGCTATTGCTTTGCAGAACATAGTAACGCTGTCATCAGTAGAAGAAAGTTTGATACGTATTTCGAATTTGTTAAGTACAAGTTTTGACCATGTTTGCTATTTACTAGTGAACCTTGCGATTGTTCTACGCAATAGTTCTGTCTGTATAGATGTCATCCTTGCTCTATCTATGGACAATATCATGCAATTGTCCTCACCTTCACCAAAGCAGTTTAGTTCTATATACTTCTTATGAAGACGCTGTTTAAATCATATTACTTGGTACCAGTTTACTACATAACAAAGAAAAAGACAAGCAATATTGCTGTTATATAGAAAACTTGACGCTCTTTTGCAGTGCAGAATAAGAAATTGTAGAACTCATTTTCCAAAGTTAGTCTGCTATGTTGTACGGCTTACTGCGGCAACGTTCTTTGCCCTCTTCTGAAAGCCGTACGCCTCTGTTAGTGTTATGATCACCACTTTAGGAAACTAGGTGGGCGAAATATGTTGTAAAACACCTCAAAAAGCTGCAAAGTGCTACACCGGGAAGTAAACTACGACTATTATCAAATTTTCAAATATAGGCGTATGTAAGTTTTGAACTTGTGATGTCAACTTATGTCACACTATTCTTGACAGTGAAAAAGTACATAGTCGGGCTGTTATGTCCACTCTTTCCTGATATTTTGAATTGTTTGCATCTGTACAAGAGTAAACAGTAAGAGCAAGTCTACCAGTGCTCTATGTTATAGACATTTGTTTTGAAAATAACATTCAATTTAGCATCCCAAAAAAATGTGCAAGTCTACCAGTCGAGTGCAATATGCTTGAATACGAGTACGAGCCGTTTGCAATACACGAGGTTGATGGAATCATTTGACGCAAGTTGTGAACAGATAGAGGTTGTAGCAGAAAATGCTTTTCGTTGGCGCGAGGATTTGTTTCCCATGCATTTTACCCGCCAGAAATCTGTTTGATATAGAACCGGTGCTCTGATAGGTCAATGAAATTCTCATAACCCATTAAAATTTCAAATGACGGTGTCTACTTTCATTTCTATATTTTCCTCGTACTGAAATGAAAAAAGGAATCACAAGGCGGATATGGCAACGAGAAATGGCAATAAAAACGCTGGTAGGGATGCCAAAATCGCCTAGACGCGATATTTTAAGATTTTTTGGGGATCTAACTCTCTGCTAGACTTGTTCTAAGCTGTGTATAAGGCCATGTAGACGGTAACAGATTCGATGTAGCAATGCAAATGACTTTCAATTCAAATTTTGGTTGGTATAAATATATAAATCACAAAGAACAATGATTATCTTCAATGTACGTAAAATTGTTAACGCATTGTAAACTCATCAGGGAGTAGATCTAAAATTGTACATCTTTGTCAAAACAAATAAAAAGCAACAGTCTCAATGTGTTGCCTTTCTTTCGCGAAGAAATAATTGCAGATCTTCTTGGTCTCTGTATTATGTCAAATACGACCTTCGTGTGGTGCAATGCCCCAAAGGGGAAAAACACCGAAAGACGTTCGGGATCTTCCTCTCACGAGGTGAACCCAGTTGGGTAGAGCCCTCCCAGAGGTGTCACGGCGAAGCCGGTTTGTAAGACCAGGGACACCTGTCGCGACTCGCGCAGGGAGGTGAAGGCGAAGAATCGGTATCCGCGTGAGCGGGGTGTGATCCTCACTAGAGGTGTGTTTCCACGTAAGTGGGGGTGTGTGAGCAGATGCGCACACGAGGGCCGCGGATAGCGGGAGGTGCTACCCTAAAAAGGGGAAAAAGGAAGGGCGAAGAGGAGGAAGAGAGGACGATGTGAGTCGCGAGAGCGACGAACAGATACGGCGATGCCGGTAACAATATCCCTATACAGGGCGAAACACCAATATGATTGGAACAATTGTACTGCCAAGGATGGGCTTCTTTAGATGTGCAAGGGGGTTAGATGTCCCGTGGTTTACGGCGTTTCCCTCCAAGAAGGAGTAGAGTACGCGCGCAAGCGGCAACAACTAGAGCCAATTCCCCAGGTTGGGGTCCCTTGTTGGGGAAGGTTTACTGGTGCGACGGCAGTGCGCCGTCGCACTAAGTACTAGCTTCCCAGAAATGGGTGTGAAAATAATAAATATTATTAACTAAAATACTCCACATTTCGTGGCAACATCCACTACTGTGGCCAACCGCCAATTGACCCAAAACCGTGTCCCACGTGTCCATATCGACCATAGTGGGGCGTAGTTCATATACACACTACACAACCGATAATATCGGGAAAGCGTTCAAGTACCATAAATCCCTCCCTGAGGGCGTTGCACTACACTTCGTTTCAGGCTATGACTTCTTTCTTGAAGCAGAAGCCATCATTCCAAACTTGTCCACTAAACGCTCCTGTGTACTACTGCGCCCCTATCCATCTTTTTTCAGGTGTTCACCGTTAATCCGCAGCAAGGTTTGGAAAGATATTGTGCCAGTTGTAGATCGCACAGTGAAGCCAGAATATCTTCTTTGGTGCCTTTTGTTTTTGAAGCAATACTCTTGTAAGCATGTACACGCAAATGACGTAGGAGCAGATGAGAAAACTTTTGAATATGGGCATGGAAGATTATAGAAGCAAGTCAAAATTTACGTAAGGTTATTGACATTTTTACTTTTTCTTATACATTTATATGTACTAACCATTCTCTCCAAGATAAAATTGTACAATCGCGTTTATTCAAATCGGAAATACCTTAGTGCTATATATCTATTGACGGAGCAGATTTTGCGATTAATGAACCACAGCCTTTTAGCAAGAAGTGGTACCAACACATATTTAACTCAGCTGCACTTCGGTACGAAATTGGTGTTCCGATCGCAATTGGAAATATATTGTGGGATACTGGACCTTTTTCCTGCAGTTCTCATACAGATCTTTGCATTTTCGAACAAGATCTTAAGCACAATCTAATTGAAAATGTAAGAGTTGTTTGTGATCAAAGGTATCAAGATGATGTTGGTTTGAACAAAGGTGATATTCTGCCACAATTTAGGCATGTTTTTGCTCGGCAACGGGATAAACAGGAATGCTTGAACTCAAGAATGAAATGTTTTAATTTGTTGAGCCATAGATATCGCCATAACATTTCAAGGCACAATTATTGCCTCTTTGCGGTTTTGAATATTGTTTTTCTTTCGAGTATTTACGGGGAACCGGTATTTCAAGATCAAACTGTTCTTTTTTAAAGCTTATTTAAGGATAATTTTATTGACATACACAAAACATAGTGACAAAGCTCTGTACTAAATTAAACGTCATAGATTAGTGCCTATTATTCTAAAAGACAAAAAAACAGTGTGTTACTTAATTGCTTTCTAAAAACTTGTAATTTTTAACCAGATCCCAGCAAGTAAAGTAAATATTGTTTTAAAAAACCTTCTTCCAAGAAAATCAGGCAACTCATAAGATTAACCGACACAATAGCTTTTCAGTTCTGTTTTAATGAAATCTCGCACCCCCCAGATCCGAATTACAGGCGTTTGTGTATCCAATTGTCAATGTAAAGTGCGTAATGTTTTTGTAACTGCCAGAATCGTCAAAAGTGCAGTTCTATTGCAAGACATGGAAACTTGAAAGTAAAGTACTCAAAATAAAAAGCTCGTGCGTTCTCTTCGCAGAAGAAGGAAAAGCGGTAAGGCTGTACGATGAAGCATGTTTACTGTGTAAAGCGTTTTTTGTGTAGCTGTTGCCATTGTTTTTCAAAATACTCACACCAAACGCCTTAACCCTCGCATTTTGATAAATGAAGCTACAGTATCCGTTATGTTAACATTTTCTCAACTAATGAGTTATTTCTGGAATAATCTGTTCTATTTTGGTTCAAACTAACACGAGCCAGGGCCACTACGACAAAATAGAACGCAGGTTTAAAGAAACGATAAACAGTCCAAGCTGGTCCTCGTCTCAAACTAAGCGCCTTATTTTCCTACCATAGATGCTAAGGTTTCAAAAGCTCCGCAAAGATTTCATATTTCAAGACCCTGAATCTTTTACACGTTAAGCCATGCTGGTTGCTATTTTATTTCTATCATCAATCAGAACCGTCAATTTTCAACTTTTATAAGAAACCCTTAGGAGGACTGGTCGGGGTTGTTGGCAAAGGCCGCGTCAGCGTAAACTCAAATGTACAATGACGGTAGATCGAGTTTTTGTTGCAGAATCCCTTGCTCAGAGGTAGAGCGCAGGTTATTTACAGATGAGTTGAGCTGGTTAATATGGTCCTTGGAAAAGGCTGATTCCGTGACTTGAGCCAGTTGCGATACTCCACATGATACATCTGGGCGTGTATGTGTTATCCATCCTATTGACATCAGCCTACTCTTGAATTCACTTAAGGTGGCATCAGGCTTGAGGGGCACAAGTCGTGATATGTGCTTTCGCTGGTGGGGACAAAACCCATTCGGGAAAGTTGAAACCTCGAGTCCGGCGAAGACAAAATTGTCCAAGAGCTTTTGTTTAGATTCAGACTTCTTCGCAGGTGCTTTTGTATCCTTCATGAAAGTTGGCGTACCGGCAAGTAGTGATTCGTCGACGTAGGTTCCAGCGAGGCCAGTGAGTTTTCCGTTGATATGCTTGAAGAACAAAGACATATTGCCGCTGGCTTGTTTCATCCGCAGGTCCTGTTGCATGTGCTCGGAGAACGTGTAGCTCCAATAATCGCCAGACTCCGTGAGCCCGTAAAGGGAACGCAAGAGTGTTTATAGCTGGTTTAACACGAGCTCGAATTCCTTCGAAGAGCGAATATGGATGTCGGGCATGAGGTCGGAGGCGGACTGCAGGTACGCTTGAGTGATATCGGTTGACCAGAGTTGGAAGCCAAAGATGGCAGCTAGCGCGAGAATCATGCGGATGGAGGTGTGTTGCAGGGTGGTAGCGTGGTGAACGATGCTCCCTTTCTCTTTGTCCACATGCCATTGAGCGATAAAACTTGCCTTGTATTTTATGGAGTGTTTGTCTCTCCTTTTTTGACACAGTATAAATCGGCCTCCGATAATGTTCGCGTCGGTAGGGAGCTCCTCTTTGCACATAACCTTGTAGGTGCCGCGTTTCAAAAGTCCCTGAAGTTCTTTGCGTTTTGCTGTTAAGAGCACTGGGTCATCGTTGCGTGGATCGCCGTATGGGATGATTTCAGTGATCAGGATGCCTTGTGCAGGCTGCCCTCGCAATTTGGGTGGAGTGTGGCCTGGGACTAAGGTGTTGCTTTGAAACGCTTGGAGCTGCCGCTGGAGTGCATCTAGGGCGTGATCGTCTGTGAAGATAGACGAGGGTACCACTTGTGAGATGTTAAAGTGCACGAGCTTCCCATTCGATTTGACGTAGACCTCTTTGTCTGAGACACGGACGACTAGGACGGGGACGATGAACTGCCCCTTTCGCTTACGGTAGACATAGACTGCATCTCCAGGTGCGAGAGTGTAGTGCGATGCCGGCGAGATGCGAGCTCTCAGGGCTCTGGAGATTCGAAGACGTGCAACGACTGAAGCGTATTCTGTTCTTGCGGTTTCCAGCGCTTTCACTCGTTCTTTTTGGTCAGGTAGCTCACTTGTCACTGCAGGGAAGCGGGTAAGACATCCGAAAACGAGAAGTTATGGAACGTATCCTTCCGGTCCAACTGTTTCGTTCATTGCCTTGGTTGCAAGACCGAGGACGATAGGGGGTTCAAGTTTTGGGGGTATATGGCGGATTTTGGCGTACAGTCGCCGCAAATGAGCATGATAGCGTTCTCGAATTCCGAGAGAGTTATGTGATTCCATTCCACTGATCTTCATTTCGATACCCTGTTCGGAGGTTATTGACTGCCAGTGCTGTGCGGTAAAGACACTACCAGAGTCTGTTCTGGAGCAGTTGGGATAGCCGATGTAGACCGAGGACCCTGCTAAACTGTAGGCTGTCCACACATCAGAGACAGAGTGCACAGTGAGAAACACTACATTAGAGAAGCCGGTGCCGATATCTACGATGTGGAGAACGGCCTTTCCATCTAAAAAGAAGGGGTCAAGTGCCAGCTTCTGATTGAAAACAATATCTTCCTCAGGAAGTGCAACGCGGAATCGCAGCAGCTTCGAGGAGAAGCGCGTACATGTTTCACATGCCCTTGTTATATTGTGCAGGAGCTCAAGTGTGTGGGGTGAACGCGTTCTGGGGAGGAGCGGCGTATTCGACTGTACAACGTCTTGGCCGAAGGGTGGAAGAATTGGTAGTGAAGCTTCCGAAGTTCTTTGATGGTGTATGGCGACTTGGCATATGCGTGCGCATTGTGCGACTCGGAAATGGAAATATGGAAGGGGTCCCAGGTCCAGAAGAGATCCCCGTTGGCAAATGATAGAGGTTATGTCTAGCCTTCCAGTTTGGAACGGAGAGTTTGGGCGTGCATAACAAGGACGTGACGTTGTGTGATGCCGACGTCAAGTCCGAGGAGAAGTGGTATATCAGAGGTGACCACGTGTGCACGGAATGATATCGATGTAGAAGTGGTTCTGGGGGGTGTTATAACAAAGGAGCCAAGACTGGGGCGTGAGCCGTCGCCGAAGCGGAAGTGAAGGCTTTCAGTGCGTAGTGGTGAGAGAGAACGGCAACGTTGGCGGAGGGTCTTGCGTTGAGCTTCACCGATGACAATGCGGGAGGCTTCAGAGTCAACACAAGCACCGAGGAATCGGATGCGGATTTCGTGGTATTGCCCTTCATAGTGGGATAAGGAAACCTCTGGTGAATGGATGGTTTCAATGGGATGGGAGGTGCTGTTAGGGGTTCTGGGGGGCGGCCGCGGTTATGGCAGGGGGGAATGAGATGAGCAATGCGTGGTAACAGACGGTCTGTGCATTGGGTGAGGGCAGATCGCAGTCGACGGCGTAGGCTATGTAGCGTAGAAGACGCCGGCTTTGGATCACTTAGGGCGTCCATGGGTGAGGTTATAGGGTCAGCAGGCCTAGGTTTGGGAGGCTGGTGGCCAGATCGGCTCCCACTTAAAAATCCTCATCCGGTACTGCAGAGTGGCAAAACTGCTCATGGTAGTTGACAGAAGCAGTAGCGGTAGAGAGGAATGACATTCATAATATGGTGGTGGAGTCTCGGCTGGCGTATCTGTAGAGGTGTCAGGCAGGTTGCAGGGTCAGTTTCTGGTTCCAGCGAAGGGGACTCTTATTTCTGCTCGTCATCGTCAAGGGGTTCAAGGTCATCTTCCGAGACGTAGAAGGTGTTGTTGCTGCGCTTGCGTTTGGGATCATAGTGGCGCTTAACGTGGAACATGCGTGATGGAAAGCGATATCCGTGTCGCTCATGTTAGTCATGTATGCTCCCACCGAAACGTTTGGTTCGGTTACCTCAAGTGTTGTTGTTGGCAGATGATTGACTTTTCTCCTCTCATGGAAGAGCTTCAGTCTTATTCTTTTATACAGGAACTGCGCCCAGGCAAAACCCTGCTAAAATCAAGGACGCTATGTGAGGACACGCAATTGCACGGCTGCACTATCGGCTGTTGTAATTCAGTGTCAGTTGCATTTGTAATCTTGCCCAACTCTCTTGATTACAAATGCAGACCTCTCCTAATTACGTACATTTTAATTAGAATTTTAGGACTATAAAGAGCGGCCGGCGGCGCTGACCTAAGCACCACCGGCCGGAGGGAACACCCTTCACACCTTTCACATGGTAGCACTCGCTCAACCCTCCCCGCAGCCTCTCCCCTCGACAACTGCTCAACAACCTTCAACCGGCGCTCCGCGACGCTCTGTACCGTACCATTCCTTGGACCCACGGAAGCATCAACATACAACCTTTCTCTTCTCGCTGATAAACGGCTTTGTTCATCGTGTATCTTTGTGGTATTTCTTTTTCTTCTTCTTTTCATCTCTTTTCGTCGAACGGATAAAGGCGTGGTAGCTTGCAAGCTGAGTACCGGTACGGGAATCGAGTGGGCACTTGAAGTAATCTGCTAGATTTGACATTCCTTCCGGATAACCGGCTCTGCTGGGGGAGGCTCTGTCTGCTAGTAGTGACACGGTGTGTCGTCGTTCGGCCCAAGCTACCGTATACGCCAGTGGAGTTTTGTACTATCTCCTTCAACCTATCGCTGCACAGAACGCCGCGCAGCATTCCTGCAAGAGGCCAGAAGGGGTCAACTGGTGAAAACTTATCTTCAGTTAGTAACCTCCCTTGGAAGCTTCGTAAGGATTCAAGGCACTTTGCTTCTTTTCGCGGGAAGCATAGCAAGCAGATCAAAGCGACTCACCGGGAGAGTGTGACCTGTTTCCAGGGGTTGAACCCTTAGGGTAGCGGAGGTAGTTTCTCCTGTCAGTGCGCCCGCTCGAAAGAAGACTAATAAAAGGTACCTCGCTAGCCAGAGGTCAAGTAGACTAACAAAAGGTACCTCGATAACCAGAGGTCAATTCACTCTTTCTCTACTCCCAAGACATCAACATGAGTGAGAACAGAGAAGAAGGCAAGAGCACTATTCCCCGCATTAAAGGATCCTCGGACTATTACACATGGAGGATCTACATAAGGGACCTGATGAATGTTGACCAAGTTCTCTTCGTCTTAACCGAACCCCGACCATTGGAAGGCGAGAGCTCAGCCCAAGCCCGCCGCCGATGGGATGATGCGGATCGAAAAGCTCGTTCGATTATTGTTCAAAACCTTGGAACACAACCAGTAGTTGCCGTTTCTGAATTACTGGAACGCGAACAATGTTCTGCGTTGGACGTCTGGAGGAAACTGGAGGGCACATACAAGAAGGATAACATCCAAACCAAGATGAACCTTCGACAGCGCCTGAACAATCTCGTTTTCAAGGACGATGGAAATATCTTTGAAGACCTCCACGAAATGGAAACAATCTTTCTAGAACTGGAACGCCTAGGAGATGCTCTCAACGATAAGGAGAGAACTGCTTGCTTACTCAGAACTCTACCATACTCTCTTATGGCTATCACACTACTTGCAGACGCCAAAGATATGGAACATGACCAAGTTGCTTCTTTGATAAGATCAGAAATGGACAGACGCAAACACAGGGACTCGAGAAACCAAACAAGCTCCGCACCTCCACCACCAAATACACAGCACCCTTACATGGCTGCGAGAAAGACATCCTTAATTTCCTCTGTGAAGAAAAGGAAGTCTATATCCGTTAGATGTTGGAAATGTGGAAAACTAGGTCACATTCGTTCTGAATGCCGGTTGAGAAAAGAAAACAACCCCAACCAAAACCATCGCAGGGGTCCCCAAGCCAACAAACACAAAGACCAACCATCTAGTACTGGAAACAGGAACTGGGACTCCAACGGAGGATCAAACAAACCCTCAAGTCACTACAACCGCAACCCCAGCCCCGAGGTTTCGTAGGTATTGCTGAAGCTAAATATTGTTCAGTGAACAATGGAACTACAACCTGGCTGGAATGTGGAGCGACTCATGTGTTTGTAAACGACAGAAATCTCTTCTGGGATTATGAGCCTGTGGAAAATGAGTCCGTCCGAACATGCGACAGACAATCGGAAATAGTTGGAGCAGGGACAATTATGCTGCCAGTAGGAGACAAAATAAGGTTACCTGCGAAGCACACACCTTCGTTTGACTCAAACCTTATTTCATTATACGTTTTATCACAGCACGCAAACGTTTCCTTTTCCAACGAAGACTCCTTTCATGGATTTGTCCTAAGTGACGTCAAGAACGGGAAAGAACTTCACCGCTGCAAAGCTAAAAGCGGTTTGTACCCACTACCAAAGCCGATTGCTCCATCGACAGCCCAAACCGCACA
>NBIV01000318.1:0-72513 GCA_003194525.1 Gracilariopsis chorda
ACCCAGCCCGGCTGAGCCGTCCTTCCTTCCACCATCCCCCACGGTTGCCACTTTATCATGACTCCGCATCTTCCTCTCGACACTCCGTTTTTCTCTGCTGGCAATCCGGCTGACTCTGTTTTACAACAGCCTCTTAAATCTGGTGCCACAACAATGAAAAAGAAATCCGGTACGGCTGCACGGTGATTTGGGCTTTATCAAAGGGTGCTGGATTTATTATTGGATTTTATAGATAAGCATCTTTCTATTGGACGTGAACAATGGGCTGCGTTGCTCAGAAAACACAAAAAGACGTTTCGTGAGCAAGAACGAAGTGTTGAATCAATCAAACGCAAGTTTGCTTCTTTTAACCGTCGTCGCATGCCGACAGGAGATCCGCTGATTCCTGATGATGTCCGTCTTGCAAAAATCAATTCGCGATATGATCACCGAGCGCGCCAAAATCGCTGCGGATGAGGATCTTGAAGATGCGGTAGAAGTTTCGTGTAGCAGAACACAGTTATTAACATTAGTTGAGACTGAAAAGGAGGGTGCACACGAAACGAATGAAACGAAAGATGTGAATGCGGAAAAGACTTTGGTCCAACCCCGTTAAGGATTGCACGCACTTTACTTCTTCCGCACCCCATAATGCGTGGGACGGATAATGGAAACGATATTATGGAATTATTTAGGTTGTCGATGTTAAAT
The DNA here is from genome assembly GCA_003194525.1 of Gracilariopsis chorda. NCBI lineage: Eukaryota > Rhodophyta > Florideophyceae > Gracilariales > Gracilariaceae > Gracilariopsis > Gracilariopsis chorda. Next base: position 691 of record NBIV01000318.1, read on the forward strand.
GACCAGAAGCGGAGATCAGAGAACTTAAAACGCGCGCAAGAACAGCAAGAGGAGAACTGACTGCAACGACTTGACGATAATCATCGTGAGGAGAAATTGATGGATATGATGCTCATGTTGGTCGCGAAGTCATCGAATTCTCAGTAGAGGTTTAAAGTATCCTGCAGATAATAATTCACATCTTCATTTATGTGAAGCAAATGGGTTGACAGAATCTGGCTTATGCTAACTTTGTGTTCGTATATTAAAAGATACGCGGTGCAAAGCAGCATTATCCTCCTTTCCCCCATTTTCTTCATACATGAAGCGGTCTTCCATTCGCGGAAACATTCCTTGAAATGCGCGCGCATGCCCAATTCGGAGGCTTGGCGAACTGAGTTTGCTTGACTGAGGCGTATAAAGTCGTCTGGATCGGTCACATTCGTCTCATTCTGGGCAGATTTTAAAAGAAACGGGTGATACCTCTTGCAGAACGCTGAATCTAGCTCACAAAGGCCGCCATGTTCGGCATATTGAGCGCCAAATTTGTTATAAAGCTTTCCAAGATCTGCTATAACAGAATCGTGCATGCTGCCAGGAGCATTAGGACGCATGCTATGATCGTTCCATTTGGAGCAAACACAAAAACGTTTCCAACATAATGGTCGTGAGTCCATCCATTGTAGAACATGTTCTGTATAACACAATCAACCAGAATGTTTTAACAACAGTTTTGAGACCGTCTGCAACTGCATAGAAGCTGTCTAGTTTGTGATACTTCTCAGAAATAGCTTCTTTAAAATCTTGTACTTGAAGTAGATTTGGCATTCTTATAGTAGCATGCTTGTCGCGGGACAAGACACGCAATAGCAAACGCCTCCCAAACGAAAAAACATAGATCACACAGAGTTTTTAACTCCGAATAAAAGGCACAAATTCCACATCACCCCTCTTGTGCGATGCCAAGAAAGCACAACACCAAGGCACATTTCGGCTGTCATCGAGCGAGGATGACCACTTTTGCTGAATTCGTAGTCCTATATCCCCATTGCGGGCGTGTGGAGTGTATCGGTAGTGAAATGGTTCGAATAGTTTCAGAAGATACACGAATGTAACGTGATCAATTTCTGTTGGAGTGATCAATAGACTGATCAGACATTGAATTCAAAACGTATATAAACGGGGACTATGATGGGAATAGCAAAGCAGGAAGAGTAATTCGACGATCGCGACGTCGTCTTCCTTCGGAGTTAAGCCTTTGTTTGAATGTTTCAGTCTTCAACAGCTCTCGGGTAAGCAGGGCAATCAATAGGACTGAAGTAGGCGTCATGTTTTGGGACGGAGATTGAAAAAAATGGAGACAATGCTAAGCTGAACATCTTGGCCTATCGCATTTTGCGCGATAATATCAGTGACCGTTCTGACACTCAAAATTTTGTGTTTGTACTCATTTTGATATATGCAAATTGCTCGCATTTTGAGTTTTAGGAGTCGCCCACTGCATTGACGAGTCTATCTTTTGCCAGTTGTCGTAATGCTCTTCTTTGGTCCAAAAATATCTCCAGAAGCTTTACACTTCACGTGCTTTCTCTCTATACTCCGTGTGAGTTCCGAGTGAGGTATTCTTCTCATGTCCACTTCGAAGGGGGGAGACCGGTGCTTGCATTCGGCGTAGAGTTGTTTTGGTATTCTATTTCGCATAGTACGGTATCCCACTGCTTCAGATCCTTCTGAACTGTACTTTTTATGCTTGATGACAGCGTCCAGATAATTTTCTCAGTTTACCCATCCATTTCCGGATGATGCTTTGTAGCCGTGGTCAAGTCCACTTTTAGCAAACTAGAAACTTCTTTAAAGTATTCAGCTTTGAATAACTTTTCTCTGTCAAGCGCAATAGTCTGCGGCATTCCGTGCTTCGAGAAAAACGTATTAAACAACAGTTGCACAACTTCTCTTGAAGTGATCGATTTGATTGTGGCAATGAACAGCGCTAGTTTCAAGAGGTTTTCTACTACTACCAGAATAGCATCTTTCTTACTCTCTATAGGTGGAAGTTCTATGAGGAAGTCCATACATATTGTATCTCAACATTGTTCGGGGATATTGTGAGGTTGAAGCTTTCGCTTTTTCAATGCTTTTTCCTCTTTGTTCGTTTGACACTCTTGACATGATAGTAAAAACCTCTGTACGTCACCATACATTCTCTTCCAATAAAAATGTCTCGAACAAATGTAGTCAGTCTTCTCTGAGCCTACATGTCCTGGCATATGTGACTCTTCCATTATTATTTTACGTAATTCTTACTTCTTTGGGACATAAATCCGTTTGGCATTGCTCCCTTTCCAGTATATCACGCTATCGTGAAAAAATAATTGCGAATATACATCGCTGTCTTCTTATTCAGCGGCATTTGTTTGTCTCATAGCACATGTAATACATGCTTTGCCCACAAGTCTTCAGAATACAACTATGTAAATTCCAAAAGAAGTCCTGGATCACGGAGACGAAGACCATTAAGTTGCATTGGTGTAGTCATGACTCTACCAAGCCGTCAGCGGCGGTGTTCTTAGAACCAGAAAAATGTTCGAACTCGAAACTGTAACACTGAAGTTCATCAAATCATCTGTACTGCCTTCCTGACAATTTACTCTTGGACTGGAGGTACTTAATTGGTTCATGATCAGTTCTGACTAGAAACGATCTGTCGCGTAGGCGCACGGTCCATTCGCGTGAGGCAATTATTATGGCCACAGGCTTTTGATCCCTAGTGTCCCATCTCGACTCGGTGTCTGAAAGTTGATGAGAAAGATATGCTAATGGATGCCCATTTTGCTCCAATATAGCTTAAATTCCGTACTTAGAAACATCTGTCATTAACCCAACTTTTTGTTCCGATGATGGATGTCGTAATAGTGGGGCTGTCGTGAGAAGCTTCTTCAGAGCTTCGAATGCTTCTTCCTCTCCCCATTCCATTCGAAACGTTTGTATCGCAATATATATGTAATTGGGCGTGCCACGGCTGCATAATTCTTCACAAACCTTCTGTAAGAATTTGAGAGTCCCAAGAATCTCTGAACATTCTAGACCGAAGACAGCGTTGGCCAAGTAACTGCCACATCAACTAAGCGTTGTTGTGTGTGATTTCCCTTCAAATTCATCTTATATCCAGGGTAGTATATTTCATCAGCACCAAAACTGGACTTGCTTGGTCTGATGTAAAGCTTATTCTCTTTCAAAAGTTTGAATAATTTCCTCAAATGCTTCTTGTGATCGTCTACCGATTTGCTGTAGATCAAATGTCATCCAAGTACAGCACCATGCACTCCCCATGTAGTTCTCTCAACAGATGTGCTAGTAGACGCGAAAAAGCGGCAGGGGAATTTGTCCGAAGCAAAGGACTCGCCATTCAAAAGACTCATATCGTGGGCGAATAGCAGTCTTGTAACAGTCGCCGTCTTTAAGTCGCATTTGATGGTATCCCTAAATAGGATCGATTTGTGAGGAAACCTTTGCTCTCGCAACTTGATCTATGGCCTCATTAATGAACCGAATAGGGTTCGCATCATGTATTTTGATCTTGTTCTGGGCCCTGTAATCACATATCACTTGAGGATCACCACTCTTCTTCTTGATAAAAAATACAGGGGCTCCAAATTGGGACGAGGAAGGACGTACTAAGCCTCTATCCAGATACTTTTGTAGCTGACGTTCCAACTCCTCCAGCTCTTGAGGTGAGAGTCTGATGACTGGTCTGACGGGGGGCTTTGGACCAGGAACAAGCTTGATTTCAAATTCCATACCGCGTGGCGGTGGTAAATCGTCTGGTACCTCTTCTTTGGAAATGTAATTAAACTCCCTCAACAGTTCTGTGCACTCAGGAGCGCATTTAGCGTTTGGAAGTTGTTCATTGTCGCTCTTTTCTAGACTTAATCGGACGGAGTACGATTCACAATTTCCCTTCTTTACTTTTTTGGCCATTTGCTTCAACGAAATCTTTTGGAACTGTATCTTCCTGTATTCATTACTCCTCGACCGTCTCGGGTGAGCTCGGACGACGGACCCATCCGATCTTCGGAGTGTGAAAGACCTTGTTTCCCAATCGATATTTGGATAATGCTTTTCTAACCATCCGCGTCCCAAAACTAATAGTGGGCGCGAGTCTGGTTCTTTAACGTCAGTGAGATACATTTCTTCGTCACTGACGTGGCCATTGATGTCCAGGAGGCCTGTTTCTATGCCTCTTACTTCTGTCTTAGAAACGTCTCAAAGTTGCACTTGCAGGTCCTTCACGTCCTTGATTTCTAATCCAAGCTTCTTTACCTCCTCGGTGGAGATAAAGTTACGAGAGGCAAAAGAATCTATCACTGTTTGAACTGGTTTTCTATTGATTATTCTGTCATACTCAAGTTCTCATCATCTGCAAAACTGATTGCAGGCAACTATGGCACAATTTCATCTGGTACGCCGGTAGATGCCGCCCTTCTGAGCAGCATACTTAGTTTTTCAAAGGACGAGAATCCAGTCCCCTACCCTTCCTACAAGCATGATTTGGGTCGCTCCATCCTTTCAAACCGCATTCGAAGCATCTATCGTGTTTCCTGTAAAGGCCATGTTCTCCACATTTAACATTTCCACATGAAACGGAGTCAGGGTCCTTCTCAACCTTTCGTTCTGTATTCCGCTTGACAGATTTGCTGTGCTGGTTTGATTTCTTTGAATATTTGTTCTTCTCCGTTATCGTTCCAGCGTAACTCTGCTGCTTTCGACTCCCTCCAGACAGCGGTAGAGACAACTCTAAATTTCTGGCATAGTCGTAAGCAGATTGAATGGAAGGCGAACCTGACTGATTGATTGGCTGCGACGTGGGAAACGTCTCTGCAAACGTCGCCTTGAAAGTACTTGGTACGCCGTCGAAGAAGTAAATGTATGCTTCGTTGTTTGCATTGCCAAAGATAGAAATTAAGTCTTCGAGCTTTGTAATATGGTCATTCAGGCACGTAGAATCTTTCATACGTAAGTCCATGAGCTGAACTCGAGCCACAGCCTTCTCGTTGGCCGGCACGAATTCTTGAAACTTTGCCTTTTGCAGCTCCTCCAAGGACTTTGGGTTGCGCTTCTCTTTCTCAAGACGTATCATCCAAGGAGCCGCTCTGTCTTCCAAGTAACATTCTGTAAGGTCAAGCATGTTTTCCGTGGAATAATTACAGAGATTGCCATATCGCTGAATCGAATAGCTTTTCACCTTCTTCGATTTCCTGTCTTCCACTTTTCCTGTAAACATCGAAATAAGGGGTGTTTTGATAGAAATTCTGCCTATCGACGTCTTCTGAGATTGTACCGTAATCTCTTTCGTACCATCCAGACGTGCTTGTAACTTTCCAGTGCGCTCGTTCTGGTTCTTCAAGGTATTCTTCAAGCTTTGCACTTCATCTTGCAACGCGTTCAACGTCGAACTGTGACTTTCTGATTTCCTGACTCCATGCCGCGCGTCACAAGAGGCATTCTTCTGTGCGTACTGAACAATTCTTGTGAGAAAGAATTCCCTTAGATGCTACCAACTGTAACAGATTGATGTGGATACTCTGTTCTTTTACAACAACAAAATCAGTTTAAAATTTCAGACAAAGAGACTGCTCGATCTCCTTTTTTCATAAGCAAATTAGAGGTGTTCTTATATATTCAATCTACGGTTGCAGTTTGAATTCGTAATTCAAACTGAGGTATGGTCGTAATCGCTATGCGTCCGTTCTCGAAGTCATTATGTTACAGCTCTCTTGAAAACTCTTGTGATATATGTGAGCATCATCTTGGTACTATCGGGACGCTCAACGACGATATAAGTCCTTACTCTACATTACTCAAGTGGAAATGGTTTAAAAACTTTCTGTAGCTTGAGAGCATCAGCACAATCGAATAGTGCCAATAGATGGTAGACTACAGAAAATAAAGAGTGACCCTAAATAAGGCCAAACGAAAAGAATCAATGATAAAAATATAAACAATACAACAGCCCACTAATCGCGCTGAAAAAAATAACGGCAGCAACACGTGTTCTATCAGAACCTCAGATCTACCGCAGTGTCAAAAAACCTTGGTAAGCAATACTTACAACCGAGACGTCAGATCTAGTGCTTGATTTACACTGGACTTGCTACGCAACTCGGGATAAAATGAAAGGTTAACCCAACTTGGTGTTGTGCACAACACCAAGACAGGACATGAACCAAAACCCAAGAGACAAGTTAATATCAGTAGTCTGACGGGCTAGTGGCCAGATTCAACAGGCAGCTCTGGAGAAACGTTAAAATGCCGAATGCTGAGAGGTTAATTGGTGTTTGTTGTTAGTTTGGGCCCTCCCCTTCCCGATGTCGTAGCGAGGATGAGTAAAGAACTCAACATTTTATAGAACAACTTTATCCTGGCTGACGCAGGAATACTAAGAGAGCCTTCGCAGAAGTAACACGTTTTATCAAATAAGACGCTATTTTATTGCTGTTACTGCAGTGAACGTATTGTATAAAAGCATTCGGTTCTGCTTTTTTCTGCATTAATTCTTGTTCTACCAAGACGTCCATCAATATGGCTTAACATCAACATCCTAACCTAATGCGGCTTATTTCAGAGATTTCTGAAGATCCTTCGTCAGAAATGATTTGTAAACGCAGTGGTTTCATAGATGGTGAAGCGTCCAAAGCAGTGCCTTCCCCTAGAGAATTGCTCCCAGTTCAAGCACAGTTTAGTTTGAGATCCCAGCAAGCGCCACAGAACCATCGTACAGTGTTGCCGAGTTTGGTGATTTGGGCGTAGATCTTGCATGCGGTAGTCAAAGATTTGTAAGATGCAGCCCCCACTCGAAGATCGTTTAAAGTGTCTGCCTCACTCATAATTACGAGGTATTCGCATAGCCCGAGTTAATGCGTCGCCCTACCCTGTACTTTCACGCCAATAAAACCCTGTCCTGATATTTACCTTATCCATCACACGTCGCCGCAGAGCTCGGAACCGTAGGAAGCACCGGCGGCGCGGCGAGCACCGGATTGTGTGTAGTAGCGTCCGCAGTGCGGCCATGCCAGGGGGGCTATTGTGTGGTGGTGTGTGTGAGCGGCAGGGGGTTCCGTAGCATGCAATAGTGGTTGCGCACAAACGCGCGGCAGATCAGATATCCAGATTGGTAAGCACCGTGGAGCTAAAGCCAAAGCGGCCGTTGACTTAATCGGGTGGGGAGCGCAATGGGGCACTGACGGGCGCAGAGCCCTGATAAACGGGCCGTTGGCTGTAGTAGTGGTGTGCAAGGGCATAGTCGAAGCAAACCGGGGGGAGTCCCAGTAAAGGTGAGATCGTATCTCATATAGAATCACATCACTGAGACAGAACGTGCTCCCTTGGCCGCCGTGCTTCACGTGCGTCGGCGGCCGTGGTGCCTTTCATTTGGAATTGCGACCGTGCTTGCCGCCTGTGCACTGTAGGCCGCTACTCGGCGTCTGAGGCGTCTGAGACGCAGCGTCTGCTTTGGGTTGCTCGCTGCTCCAGGATTTGGTTCGTTGTGCGCTCGCCTTTGCGTTCGTAGGAGCTCTCGGCGTCTCACCCCCCTGAATGCAAGGGGCGAGTTCAGAACAAACGCCTAAGCCCTCCATGTGCTTGGTAAAGGCCGGCTTTGCAAGCGGCTTGGTAAGTGCGTCAGCGCGCATGGATATGCCAGGAATGTGCCGAAGGTGGAATCGATTGTTATTGACGTGATCCTGGGGGTGGTGATGTTTGATATCGATGTGTTTACGTCTCTTTGTCGGCGCGATGCTGTCCCAAATCTTGACGGCCGATTCGTTGTCGACATACATTGTAGGCGTAGGCAGGGATTGGACAGGAAGCTCACGAAGTAGGTTTTGGATCCATAGTAGGTCTTGTGCCGCGAGTGCAGCCGACACATATTCCGCTTCACAGGTGGAGAGGGCGACGTTGTGTTGGTGTTGCAATAACCAGTACACGGTGCTGTGTCCTAGCTGGTGGGCATGGCCACTGACAGATTTTCGTGTGGACTTGCAGGTGGCATAGTCGGCATCTGTGTATGTAGTGAGGGTTAATCGGTTGTGCTTGGGATAAAAAAGACCATGGTTGGGGATACACTGGGTATACTTCACTGCAGCTTTAAGTAGTTTCCAGTGTCGGTCTGTGGGTTTTTGCATGGCGCATGCAAGTGCCGATGTTGCGAAAGAAATGTCAGGGCGTGTTGAGTCGACTAAGTAGCGCAAGTCACCAACTGTTTCGCAGTAGATGGCAGCTATTTTGCCTTTTTTTGGCTTCCGTTGTTAGTGGAGAATCGTATCCCATTTCCGATAAGTATGAAGTTGCTATTGGATTGGCGTCAAGTAGGCTTAGTTTTTGGCCGAGTTTTGTTGCAAATCTTGGCTGTGAAATGTGTATTCCTTGGGTGGTGCGCTTGATGTTCCAGTTGAGATAGAATCGTGGAAATCCAAGCCACTTAACTTGATATTTTAGGGATAGTATGCCGCACAGCTCATCTGTGGCACAAGTGTGAGACGCGGCGACCATGAATTCATCCGTTGAAACTGTGACTAGGGCATATTGGTCAAGATGGTAGAACAGAAAGAGTGAAGGGTCCGATCTTGTGGGTTTTAAGCCATGACGGACGAGGAACTTCTTTAGTGTGGCGGAGTAGGTGTGGCCTGCCGGGGGGGTCCCATATAGATTAGAAAGTAGCTTTGCGGCCGGCTATGAGTGCTTGTATGTGCCGTCGAACCGGTGTGGCTGCGAAATGAAAACCTCCTCGGTAGGATCGTAGCGCTCGTGAAGGTAAGCACTTTTGATGTCAAAATGATCGAGGTGCAGCCCTCCTATTGCAGCAAGGGCTAGTAGGATTCGTATGGTTGTTTTTTCCACCATATAGGATGCTGTCTTGGCCGGATTGTAGTGAATTTGCGGTGTCATTCGATCGCCTCTGACAGAGCACCGTGCTTTGCGGTGCAGCTGCGCGGTACGTGGGGCCATTTTGTATATGTACGTCCAGGTGGTTGGTATGATGAGGTTACGGAGGGGTAGGGGTTTGGCATTTCAGTCAATGGCCTTCGTTGCATCGAGGGTGTCTGATTCAGCGTCGTGTGCTTCTTGCCATTTGTGCGCGTCGGGGTAGCGGCGCGCTGGCTTGGTGGTTTCAGGTGGTTGGGGATTGATGGTGATGGTGGTAGGAATGTTCGGTTGGTTGCGCGGTTGTTGCTGGTGGGTCCGTTTGCGTGGTGCGTATTTTGTTTGAAGAGCTCGGTATTGTGGTCGGCAGGGGTCGAGTTCCGGGTGGTATGTGTGGGAATTAGCGGTGCGGGCGAGCTGGTATTTGCGTTTTCTGAGATTCAGAACCGCGATGAGCTTTTCATCCACAGCGTGCATGTATCGCACTGGTTCGGCCCGTCGCTGCAGTTTGGGTTTGTTGGGGAGAAGGGAAGGGATGAATCCCGGCTGCCCGAAAGGTATAATTCTCGGTATGGAGGGAGGTTTACGGTGCCAAGCGGTGAATGGTAGTTGCTTAATTGTGGGGTGGTATGTGATGTTGTACTTGAATGCGGAGTCGAGGATAGCCGGTCCCCAATAGGTATTGTCGAGTTGATTGTGATCCAAGGATGCTCTGGCTGTTCGCATTATTGTTTGATTGATCCCCTCTGCCAATGAGTTCTCCTGTGGTGTGTACGGTATCGTCGGTGAGAGTTGAATGCCGCGCTGCGTAAGGAAGTTGTTGGCGATTTTGGATGTATACTCACCGGCGTTATTGCACCGAAATAGCTGAGGGTAGTGGCCGGTGTGATTGCAAATAGTTTCGATGTGTTTCGCGATTTCATTAAAGACTTCTTTTCTTGTTGCGAGTAGCGCAATGAAAAGGTATCGCGTGGCTGCGTCAATGAATGTAATCGCGTATTTGCTGTTGTGTAGTCGCGTTGGAGGGTGGACGGGTCCAAGCACGTCGGAGGATATTTTCTGCCCTATAATATGTGTGTGCGCGGTCCGTTTGTGCGGTGCAGGTCGCAGTTTGGCCATGTGACACGCACTGCAGGATACTTTTGGCCATCCTTTAGCGATTGTGGGCGGAAGGATCGGTAGGAGTCGCTTCTCTGCCATGATTCTGATGGTTTTGGGATGGTCATGGCCGAGTTTGAGGTGCCAGTCTTTCATAAGTTTGACGGCTTTGGTTGAGTTAGGTGGTGTGTAGAGTGGGATGGTGTGCAGGCGTGGTTCGGGTGCCGCTGGGGTGCGCGGTGTGTAAAATGGGATGGATGTCGTTCGGACGCGGGGCGTGGTTTCGGCGGATGTCTTTTGTTGTGTATTGGGCTTGGGTTGTGGTGGCGTTAGTTTGTGGGGTCGTGCAAAAGTGCGGATGCCGTGAGCAGTGTAGCGTGGTTTTATTGCAGCGAGGCATGGCGTGGGTGCCATGTTGAGCGCATATGTACCATTTGAATGTGTGGCAAACGCGACTACGCAGTTATGGTGTCGGCGATCGTGCACAAAAGCATAGTTGGGATAGAATGAGATTTTGCCGTATGTGCGTGCTAGGTCATGCACGGATACGAGGTTTGATCGAAGTGATGGCGAGTAGAGCGCTTCCCGAATTTGTAGTTGTCTAGGTCTCGTGTTGATCGTTATCTGTCCACCGTGTGTGACAGTGTGATATCGTCCGTCAGCAGTACGTGTGATTAGGGGGTTTGAGAGCGGCGTCAGGCCTCGTTTGTTAGTTATGTAGGTGGAGTTGGCGGCGGAATCAAGTGTGCATTGCTTACCGTATTGCTTGTTGTCCGGTGGGGCTTGAATGGCTTGTTCAATGGTTGTGAGGCGCAGTGCAAGTTCTTCAATTGCCGGGTTGAGGCCTTCGGTCATCTGCATGGCTTGGGCTTGCATTGGTTGTTGATTAGCCAAACGGCGGTGGACACGGCACTCGGAGGTGTTGTGGGTTCCCGATGCGTGGAAGGTGCACCACGGTACTCGCCATCCTGCGGGTTTTGGGCAACGCTTGTCTATTGGGGCACGTGGCGTGAAGGGCCGTGCTCGATGGGTGCGGGATTGTCCGGGCCATGTTTGTCGTGCAGGTGGTTGTAATGGGTGCGTAGTTGAGATACTGTTGTAGGAGTCCTCTTGCAGAAGTAATGCTTGCCGGATGTGGTTCGCGAATGACTGTATGCTGGGTGGAGGATTGCCGGTTAATACAATTGCGAGTGTGGTGAAGTCGGGATGACGACGTAGCCCTTGAATCATGAAGTTGACTGTGGTTTCTTCGTGTTGAAAATTGAGGTAACTCGCATTGCTAATCTTAGTCTTGATGGTTTCGTGTTGCTCTACATATTTGTCAAGGTCGGTTCCTGGCAAAAAGAGGATGCTTCGTGCTTCGGCTTCTAAGATGTTGTGATTTTGGCGATTTTTGTTCCCGATGTGCGACTCGATGAGTTGGAGAATCTGGAACGGAGAAAGTTCGACAAAGTGGCCTGTTAGTTTGGTTGCTATAGTCTCTGGAATGCTTTGGATGATAAGCGATTTGATTTTGTTGATTTTGGTGGTTTGAAGTTCTTGCTGAGCGGGGTCGACAGCGGGGGGGACAGGATCAGTGGTGAGCAGATTGAAGCCTTTGAAGAGTGACGTGTTGATTGTCAGTGCAGATTTCCAGAATGTGAAGTTGTTGTAAGACAGCGCCGGAAGTTTAGGTTGGTTGTTGGACATAATGAGTGTGCGTTGGGTTGAGTCGACAGGATTATGACTGTCTTTTGCGTTGATGCGTGAGTTTTGTAGAAGATTCTGGATGTAGTCGTGCTCGTCTCGTAGTTCAGCTCGTCGCCTTTGGCGGATAGAGCGGGCTGTGTGAGGTGGAGCGTCAATGATGGGGCTTGTTCAGATATGCAGAGGGCCCATAACCTGAGACAGTACGTGCTCCCTTGGCCACCGTGCTTCACGTGCGTCGGCGGCCGTGGTGCCTTTTATTTGGAATTGCGGCCGTGCTTGCCGCCTGTGCACTGTAGGCCGCTACTCGGCGTCTCAATCACATTCTTTTCACTTACGTTACAACGGGATGGGCCCTTGTAAAGTTCATGAGAGCATAAAGAAAAGATGTAGCAGGGTCATACAGTGAGATTTGACAACTTTAGCCACGCAACGTGTACTGTATATTTCGTTAAACGTGCCACATGGGTTGGAGTGGTTAACTAGGGAGAGTACAAGTTTATTTCATTATTTTAAGTAGCTAGTGACACTCCGCTACGTTAGCGTAACGCCATACCATCCGTACAACCTGCAGCGTATGCTACGTAGCACAGTACACCGGTTGAGTATCAGTAACATTTATGGTGAGTGCAATGTTTCACTCAACAAGCATGGTATCTAACGGTAACCACATATTGGCTAAGCCTGATATCATTTGGATTCTATAATCAAACGTCTTGCTTAGACAAAACTGTTCAAGCTCTACTAGCCCAAGTGCAAGGTACGGCCAACATGACCATTTTGTTCCGGTCAGCTTACCTTTCTCTCTTGCAGCCTGCACAAATTGGTGCTGCTATTCTCAATCGGGTACCAACCTTTACCTTTCAGGATGAGCCCCCGCCGAGCTCTTACTAAATTTTATCAACATGGACTACCCGGTAGGTACCTGACATTTAATTGGTTGTACCACAAGCAACAACGTAAATCTAAAGCCACAGCCATATTAAAAATGCAGATCGTATCGATTAATCCCATTCTATTCTGTTCTGATTTGCAGACAGAATAGAACTTCATAGGATTAGCAACCTTGAGTAAACTTTTGACCAAAACAATACCAAAAAGGCCTGGTCAAGAGAACACCAAGCAATAGTTCATCTCAACACCACCACACACTTGAGTGCCTTTGAAAGACAAAACATGTTAACCGAGTTGTGAGTTTAGTTGTCCTATTAATCTATATTAATCAGTACACAGTTCTTCTTACTTCTAATCAACTTAATAACTTAGAGATTTTTAATTAGCAAGACGTTAGAAGTTATCATCTAGTATTGAGTCTTATTCAATTTTGATATACAAAAATTCATTTATTAAGAAAAGCATAATGTATACTGTAGTGGAAATATGTATATAAGGACCCCGCCGCAGTTGCAGGCACCCCAAAATCTGTTTTTCTTTCATCAGCCTACATCGAAGAACAGCGCCTTCGTGCCTCCCTGATTATGGTAAAACAATAAACACTGATTTACATTTATCTTTCAATATGCTTTTTGCATAATTAAGCAATTGGTTTATTACAAAACAACGTCAAAGAAATCAACAAATATAGTGCAAGCATACTAACATTTGGATTTACAGTGCTATTGGAGCTGCACTACGTGGCCCCTTTTTATTGGTGTCCATGGCACGCTAGTTCTTTCGAAGTTTCTAGTTCGCTCTCTGGCAGTCTCGCCGGACGTCTGGACTCACTAAAAGCCGGCCCCTCGCCCTATTACGCCCAAAAGCGGTAAAAACCAGCCGCTGTTGCTTTTATGGTACTTTTGAGCAGGAACCTTTCAGAACGATGTCATTGTTTTCAGCAATTGTGTGTAATGGTAAAATTGACTCAGATCTAGCCAAGTTCTTCTTTTTCTTTGACAACTTTGTAGCCAAAGGTACTGATGACTCGGAAAAGCATTGCAGCTCTTGTGCTTTTTTTACACGAGAATCATTTGACTTTTACTACGAGAACTACGAATACGAGGGAAAGGTTATCGAAGAATAGTATGATTACGCTTCCAGTAAGCAAGTCATGGAATGCAGTTCTCCGAAGCCGTCAATCAGGAGAATTACATTCGAAGAGCAATTGCTTGCAAGTTCCGTCCGTGGCCAGTTCTTTGACAGACATGAATGTCGCTTTTAAGAGGTCAAATGTCAATGAGGCCAAGTTTAGACTGCTGAGAAATGCAGTTGTGGAGCATATGGACCAGGCGCAGTATGTGTTTCTGAGAGTTGGAACCGACTATGAGTCGCTCAAGCGTACGATTGGAAACTATATTTCATGCTGAGAAACTCTCAGTCAAGCCTATAAGCCTATATGGGAAGAGGAAAGGAGATGGTAAGTGACATCACGCTAGTTTGACTCTCCTTCGTTCTTAGCAAACCGTGGAGTCACTACAAAACCAGGTACGAGACATCAGGCTCCTGGCTCAGAAGAAACAAAATTTTAACGAAAATGACAAGGTTTCTGTTTGTTCGTTCTGCCACATTCCAGAGAATGAAGCAAATCGCTGTGAAAAGAATACGCATCGGAAAACTACATGCTCCCAATGTGTGAAGATGATACACTTGGAAGTTAAGTGATGGTCAAAGCCGCAGATGCCAGAGCCTGCCATCGCCGCGAATGACACACGAATGAAAAAGGAGGGGGACAAACCAAAGGACCCAGGGTAAGATAAGGAGTACATAGTGGGGATAACTACTGTAGAAAATCAAGAAGAAGAGACTATGAATGCTACGAAGAGAAATTCTGAGGCCTCGACACTGTCGAAGTAACCAATGACGGAAAGAATGGCTCTGGAAAAGTCACTGAACCCTCTGCAAGGTTCAGTCATTGACGTTGCGGAGAATCCACCAAGGAGGAAGAGGATTAAGCCCAAATACTGCAAACCAGCGCGAAGTAAACGCCCACAGACCCCAAAAAAGATAGCATTTCAGACGTGTTAGTACGTTAAAATGTACTTCTACAGTTGACACGTGCTTCATGTGAACTCACTTATGGCCAGCTGCTCCGTGGGGATGCTGAAGATGCAAAATGACATATCCAAAAACTGTTCGTGAAGAATTCCAGAATTTAGAAACTTGCTGTGGCTCGTAGGCCTGGAAGTATCTGAACACAACAATTGTGAGACTGAAGCTATTCGAAACCAAGTTCAACGCGCTGCTAAAATCAAGAGCAGTTTCAAACCTTCTCTCCACTTAACGGATGAAAACAGTTAGAATCCCAGCAGAAACAACTACAAGGAAGATTAAAGTGGACGATGAATGCTCTAAAGTAGTACAAGGCGTCTCCAAAGACGTTCCTGTGCTGTTCGGTGAGGCAAATACTCTGCTAAACTTTCCAGCAGGTGATTATTCACCGGTGGATGTGATTATAGGTTCCCGACCCTGGACAACATTCAAGCGTGCATCGACATTGGAAATCTTGGGGTAACCGTGACTATAGAAGGGATAGAATCCATGTTAGATCTAGAGTATGATTAACGCATTCCTGGTATAGAAGGTTCCGAGAATGATAGTTAGAAGTGCATCTCAGACCCAGAAATATATCCAGGGCCTTCTACATTGGGAATTGATGAGGATAAAGAGTTTGTTGCTGGTTTTTTGTACAAATTGTTGATGCTTGGTGTGCCGATGATTCCAAGAAAGTACGTAAATTGCTAGCACCTCAAATACCTTGAGTTTTTGGAATCATCTGTACATCAAGTGTCAACATAGATGTACATTTAATAATCTAATGATGGACGCTTAGTATCACGTTGGATAGTACGCGTGATGTCTTACGTGCGGAATCACTCAGTTGTGTGCACGCCCATCGAACGCGCATCTACGTACTTCTCTGGGTAAGGAGGAATTGTGAGAGTGATGGGGAAGAACCCATCCCCCAGCTTTTAGAAGAAGATGAAGACAGTGATTTTGAGGGAGAGAAGCTACAGATGCTGAATCTGCTAAAAAAAGAAGAATACCTAAAATTGACATTACTTGCGACAAAGACCAATCTTCTCTTGAGAAGGGCACAAATGCAGCTCTCCGCAACACTCATAGACTCGAAAGCCGTTGCTTTGTCCTTGAAAAACCGTAGAAGTGCTCATGTCCCAGTGTAGCATTCTTCTGAACTAAAGAAACCAGAGCCTCTAACGATTCTGGAAAGACATCTCCCACCGCGACGTAATGATTTGGTAAAAGAAAAAATTGATAAAATGATTCGTGCAGGAATCATCACACCAGCAAACTCTGCCTGGTATTTCCACATTTTAAATGCAACAAATAAATATGGAGGCTCGCGATTTTTCGTGGACTACCGTGCATTGAATGCCAAAATGAAGTCTGATCGTTGGCCATCACCACGCATAGAGGATTTGTTTGATGACCTTCGTATATCTTCACTACTCACAACTCTAGATTCGTTTCAAGGATATTAGGAAATGAAGATGGCAGAAAGGTTCGAAGAGAGGACCACTTCTATCTGCAAATTTGGTACATTCAAGTTTTGAGTCATGCCATTTGGATTGATAAATGCCCCTTCCACATTTCAAAGAATGATTGACGTACTACTGGAAGACCTATCCTTCGTTCGTGTGTATTTGGATGACTCTGTCATTTACTCCGACGATATAGAGCATCATCTGATTCGTTGCAAGAAAGTAATTAGCAGAATTGTTTCGCATGGGTTGAAGATTAAACTGGCTAATTGTAGTTTTGTGCAGCTTCTGTTGAAGCTCTCAGCACACTTCATCGATAAGATGGCAGTTGCAATGGACAGAGAACATCAGAGCTATAGCAGTAGCCCCACGTCCAACCTCCAAGACAGAGCTAAGAAGTTTAATAAGACTGGGCAGTTACTATGAACGGTTCATAACTAGATTTGCTGAAGCATCAGCGCCCCTGCGTGAGATGACTTAAGAAATAGTTACTCTGGACGCCAGAAATGGAAGAAGCTTTCCTGACTATCAAGGAAAAAATTTTTAAATCCGCTGTTCTGGTACTTACAGACTTTGATGAGGTTTTTGTAGGTAAAATTGATGCATCCAGTGTTTCTTGCGGGGCAATCCTTTCTCAAAAGAAGGAAAGAAAACTACATACTATAAAGTTTACTAGTCGTACGATGACAACCACTGAGAGATGTTGTTCGGCCTGTGAACGCGAAGCATTAGCAGTCATCTTTGCGTTTGAAAAGCTTCTTGTTTAATTGCTGTACTCTCTCCCATCCACACTCATTACGGATCGTTACGTCCTGCAGTATGAGTTTAGAAAGCGGGATATCCATGAATTGCTTGCAAGACGGATGAATTTTCTCTCGGAATATGAGTTGGATATAAAGTAAAGGCCCGGTGCAAGTACACGTGTTGCAGACTACTTGGTGCTTATAGAAATATCTGCAGAACAAGTAACTGATAAGTCTGTACTAGAAATTTAATTGGAAGGGCAGACGTTCGAAGACTTAGAACAGTTTCTTAATGATACAGGGAATTATATTTTGAGATTGATATTGAGGATTACGGATCCGTGGACCTGGCTTATGATCATGTTTTAGGCCAAACGAAACTCGTCTCGCAGCCTGCTCCTTCTGAACTGCCTTTGTGGCGGCACTCGTTGATCATGCTTGTTGTAGCTGCATTTCAGGTCATCCCTTCTTTGCTGGACGAGGCAAAGCCCCAAAGACGAGTAGTGTTGGACATAGACCTTCTGGTCCGATGGTACCATTGACGCTCTTTATGGTCATTTGTAGGCATTCGTCGTTAGTCTCCAAGCGTGGCATGGAGTCACGAATGTTACTGTATGCAACACGTAATGGGGCGTGATATCTTTCAACGTGAGACATATTATAGGGAGATTCAATCGGAGCCTCAACTATAGTCATGCCATCAACTGTAGCGTTTGCTGCCAGCTCTGTGGAAACGAAGTTCGACCCCTGATCAACATGAAGAAAGTCTGAAGGTCCTAGGTACAAACGACTCCAGCACTTTAGGATAGTTTTCCACACATTCTGAGATGTCATGCTCTTTAGGAACTCAGGGCCGTTCTAAACAAGCCTGATCTGCTCATGTTCTGATCGGGTTTTATTGAAAGTTTTTTTTTTTCTTCTGTAAGCGCATAATCTTACGCACCCTATGCCCGACGCCGGTCCACTTTGAGATGCCCCGGCAAACACTAGCACCGCAGTCGAAAATCTCTGCATCCCCCTTGCCACGACGTCGCAAAACTCTGCACCTTTCTCTTGCCACGACTCTGCAAATCCATGCACATCTCTTGCTTCCCTTCCCAAATCCCTACACCGACCCTTTGCCACACATTCTCAAGTCTCTGCACCCCCGCATAGCCCACAATGTCCAGGATCGCAACCCCAAGCCTATTTTTCATGTCATATCCACGAACCACTTCATAAGAAGACTGGAGCCTACAAACCAGATTGCAGTCAACAGATGCTCTTGCATATCGAACCTTTCTCTCCGCGCATTGAATCCATCACTATAGGTGCAACCCTTATCCTTCTTTTTTATAGTTTACACGATGGAGTTGCAACCTCTCTTTGAGTTGCCAAAGTCGCAGTCGATGATCGAAGAGTTTGCTGCTGCTTCTTGTGCGGTCGTAGTAGGACATATTGCTACCCAAAATAATCAGAAAAGGAAAGCTAATGTCATGCATATGCCGTTTCCCCTACGGAAGGACATAACCTTCGATGGTATTGCTGCAATACTGAACGAGCGATGCTTCAAACGCGCATTCCGGGTAAGTAGAGATTCTTTTTATCGTCTTCTGGATTATGTCAAACCATCAATATCTAAGGACACTAGCATGGGGACACGTTCTGGTAGAACTACAGTTCCGGCCGATATTCGGCTCGGAATTACCTTACGGATGCTAGCAGGTGCTAGTTATCTTGATGTAATGATGTGCTTCAGAGTAGGCGCATCTACGGTGTACGACATATTTCATGACACATGTCTGGAGCTTATGAAGGTGATGAAGCTACCAGGACTACCAACCTCATTTCAAGGGCTCCACAAGCTCTCTCAGAGTTTTAAGTACTCTCGGTCTTCACCAAGTCCTTTTTCCGGATGCATTGGAGCACTGGACGGAATTTCAGTTCGCATTAGAAAGCCCGCACGATATCTTAACCCAGCAGCGTTTTACTGTCGAAAAGGATTTTATGCCCTTCCTGTGCAGGCTTTGGTAGATGGATCTTACCGTTTCCTCAGCTATTCAGCGCGATGTGTGGGCTCAACACATGATGCTCTCGCCCATGCAGTGTCCAGCCTTGGTAAGTTTTTGGAGAAACATGGATTACGTTCTGAGTTTTGGATCGTGGGTGATGAGGCATACGTATGTACAGAAAGCCTTATCACCCCGATACCTCTTTCCCAACTGGTAGGTCCATATGAAGATGCATTCAATTTCTACTTATCATCGTTAAGGATTCATGTAGAGCAGGCGGAATGGTTGTGGCTAGATGGCGAATCTTACAGAACACGCTCCAGTACTCTGTCTACATCAGCGCACGGATCATATGCCTGTGCATGAAATTGCACAACTTTTGTTTAGAAAATGGGGAGCAAAATGTAACGAGATTACGGCAGGAAGAAAAGGTTCAATGCGAGATTGAAATACAGAACTGGTATGCTTGTTGTAAAGAGGACAACAACATGCAAGTGCTGCAGCACAACCATGGCCGGACCCAAGGTGTCTCGAGAAAAAGGGAAGAGCTGGTATCGATTATTCGCTAGAAAGAACTCCGCCGCCCCTCCCTCTATGGTGTCCCGCAAGATGAAAGGGAATAAACGATCAATGGCACACCACGGCGAACATATACTCTCACTATGACTGCCCTCCACTCACGATAGTGCGCGAACAATACGTTCTCCGATCCCCCACCGAACATCCCCTCCTCGATGTCGCATGCCAGCAACCGCCGCAGGATGACAACGCCGCCCCCTGTCGTCCACGGAATCCACGGCAGTGTAGACAACTTCAATGAATACCTGTGATGGCATGTTAGAAACGTTCACAGGGAGTCATTCACCCTTTTTTCGTTTTAATACAAAGCCTCACTCCCATGTTAGATCCGTGGATGCATGCAGCATGTCAAGAGACGAGAGCGGAAGCAGCGTCAGGTCTCGATATCCAAAAAACAAAAGTTAGGAATTTGGCAATGGCAAATCGGAGGAAGGCAGCAGCGGCCAGACAAGCTGCAAAACTGAAGGCTTCGGAGGGGATCCGAATCCTTATTTCTCAAACAGTTCAAGATGGGGACTCCGCTTCCGCCGTCGAAGGACGTTATGATTTTTCTGTCATACACCAGAAGGTTGCCGCTGCCATTGGGTCCCTAGCTGCAAGATGGCCATCCGATGAGCTTTCCCTTCTGTCGGTCTTAGGAAAGTATCTACGGAGTGAGTTTTTCAGGGCTAGACAACTCGCTTGTAAAATATGTGAAGTATGGGCTCTGAAGTCCAAGGATGCCTTGTATGTACTACCAGACGAAATAGCTGCATCTATAAGAACGCTTTTGTCACCTAATGCGAATACGCTGTTCTCACTCTTCTGTCTCCGATGCGTTTTCGATGGCATATCCATCTGGGGATGGCAGCTTATGGCTACTCCTCTGTTTTCTTAGTGAGGAGTGATGCGGACAACCCTCTGTATCTCCATGTACCGGTTCGACATCCTCATCTTAATGTTTGTGAAGTCGGTAGTAGCGCATGTCGATTCGAAGAAACTAACTAAGTCTTAGCCCCATATCCTTCATCCAGGAGAGGCATAATATCAGATGCATTCAAAGTGATCTGCTGTTACGATAATCGGGAAGTTGAATCTTTGGACGGACCGTCTCCTGATACCGTACGCATCGCACTGGCTTGAACAGAGCCATGTTTTACATGTTGTTGCGCAGAACCAAGGTTCACGTATTTCTTGATTCAACTTTGCTCTGTTCAGTTGTTACAAACCATCTCAAAATGGAAGCATGGTGCACAAAGCAAACCCTTATCCGCAATTGATCCTCTGAGTTTCTGATACACTAACTCGCGCATTTTTCTCCTCCTTAGCGGGATCCACTGCTTCTGCAGTGTTCACCGTCATACGTGGGCATCCTGGCCTCATGAGACGGGTCCAACTTTGCAACGAAGCTACTCACGCCAAACGAAATGAAAACAGCGAGTGGATCTCCAGTGAAGGCCGAAGGTTTTGAACCAATCGTCGAGAAGAGCCGTGAGAATTTTTCGGAGAGGAGGCAGAACCGATTATAACTACGAGAAAATGATCTCGGGAGCTTGGCTTCCTTGAACGCTTGAGAGTTTCTCAACCAAGATAGATCTATCCGGATTCTTCCATGGGGCGTTCTGAGCACACAAGGATAAGCGCTCAAGCACTGCTTTGTGCAGAAACTTCTATTCCACTACAAAACCGGATAACCCAAGTCCAGTCAGACTCCTGTTCGAGCCATTCCAGTTTGCTGCGATTAGAAGGTGCGATGAATAGATAGGTATGCCGGCGGTTCCTCTGTTCTCGGACACAAACACGTTCTTGGAAGCAGTTCCCACCAGTCTGAACGCCTTTAGGAAGGACATTTTGAAGCTCAAGGATAACTGACAAGAGGGTAAGCGCTATGTTGGGAAGTCCAATCTCGCCCATGCTGCTTTCAAGGGTAACGAATTTTGGATAGACATGAACGATTTGAACTTGGGGAACACCTGAAAGGCGACGAACACGGACGTGAAGCATTCTGGAATGCAGAAACGGCAACTTGAGCCTATCTCGGCTCTCCGAATGCGACTGAGTCAGTCCATTACATATCTGGAGAGTCGCGAGGAAGATCTCACCATCTCCACCTCTGTATGCGCCGTAGCAGCCATCGTGGTGGCTAGCGGTATTCCCCTGCCTCCTAAAGTTGGCCTTTACATCAAATTGTTGATGGCTGCACTGCGAAAGCCTTGCAATAGGCATGTCCAGACTCATGCCACGGACTCAATCGCAAGACTAGCTCTTCGTCTAGCTGCACGTGATGTGAAAAAGGCGATTGATCTTATGATCAAAACCTGATCAAGTACGCGACAGCGGAACAAGAAACAAAAGATGAGAAGATTATGGCATCCATGATTTCATCCGCCAGATACAAGCGGTCACCGGGGGCACTTGTAAAGCGGGGAGCATTGTATGCATTTCGTGCCTTCTGTGTGCAATTCAATGGGCATTAGTTTTCAACTCTATCTTCATTCTGGAGTCGCATAAGTGGTCCTTTGAGCGCATGCCCAACCAAGGTACAGATCCAGGAAGTGGTAGAAGCGTTAAAACCACTACGTGCAGTGGTTTTGCATGCTAGTCAGGACCTTCATTCAACCATCATTGATCTTATATATCCGATTATCAGGATATGTGCATCACCGCATGAAGATTATGTGTATCACGCACCGCGATTTCTAGCCGATGCTGTCACAACTATGCCAGGGCAAGGAATGCAGATATTCGTGTCAGCGCTTGTTACATTACGCTTGGAGATCGAGCAAGACAAGGATGCCGACCGTTTTGCTCGTCGACGCGCAGCAAAGGCGCTACGGGCAGTTGTTGACTGCCTTGGTACAAAAATAATTCCTTACTCAGCGTTTCTCATAGTCCCCATGATGACTAGAATGGTTGATGAAGATGAGATCGTTCGAGAAGCAGCTGCATGGGTGTTTGGAACTTTGGTACGTCTGATGCGTTTGGAAGGAAGCGATCCAGACGATCCCATGATGAGTGAATCAATGTCTTGAGAACGAGAAGAAGCAGGGAGCGTTCTTGGACGATTATTGGGAAGCGAATGTCGCCAACATTATGAAATACCTGGGTCTATTGGTGATGACATACGACTGCGAAAATATCAGCAGGATTGCGTTGACTGGCTAGAATTTCTTAATAAGTACGGTTTGCACCGTGCTTTGTCTGATGAGATGGGGCTTTTAAAGACTCTTATGACGCTTTGCATACTCACAGGCGACTATGCTGCAAATATGAAGAAAAATCGGCATCTGCCATCCCTACTCGTTTGTCCGAACACAATCCTGGCTCACTGGGTACAAGAAGCGAAAAGCGTAATCGGCCATGTTCTCCGAAGCGTCATTCACTGCGCTGGGCTTTCCAAAGCACGGTCACGTACACGAAGCCGAAGCGTACTAAGATATGCCTCTATAATAGCTACAAGCTATGAAATTCTGAGCATGTTCTTCGATATTTTAAGCACATCCGTTGTAATTACGTCGTTCTTGACGAACGCCATGTGATCAAGAATGCGAAAACCAAGGGAACCAGGGCAGTTCGAAGCCTATCCTCAAATCACAGATTGACACTAACAGTAACTCCTATCCAGAATTCGGTCATCAAGCTTTGGGCTATGTTCGGTTTTCTCATGCCCGGTTTTTCGGGTATTGAGAAGAACTTCAAAGACACGTATGCAAAACCGACAATGGCTGCAAGAGAAGGGAAATGTAGCGAGGCAGATCAGGAAAAAGGAATGGCAGCAGCAGCATCGCTTCACAGGCAAGTGTTACCGTTTGTTCTACGACGGTTGAAGGATGAAGTATTGTCGAAACTGCCGCCAAGGATTATGCAAGACTACTAATGCAATATAACACCAATTCAGTTGCGACTGTACGAGGACTTAGCATCAGATGCTCTAACAATCCCAAGTTCAAATCGAGCTCGACACAGAAAGGGGCGGAGAAGGAATCCAAAAGTCACGTGTTCCGAGCACTATGCTATCTTCGTCGTCTATGCAGCCTTCCGAAGCTTGTACTTTCTCCGAGACATCCTGAGTATCACTCGGTTCACGACGCTGTGCATCGCCAAGGCCAATAAATCGATGATATAGAATCGAGTGCGAAGCTACTTGGACTAAGAAATATTCTACAGGAGTGAAGTATTGGCCTAGATGAAACGGTGATGAGGGACTCGTAAGGACATCGAGTTCTCATCTTTGCTCAGCTAAAGCAAATGCTTGACATTGTTGAGAAGGACCTCTTTGATATGTATATCGCAAATGCTGTTGTGAAGCGAGAGAAGGGCACAAGCGATCCGCCTTCACGTGGTGTGCCTGTCTTCTCGCAAGAGAAGCGAAACGGATCTGCGGTTGGGTCTCCAACGGAGACCAGCATAATTCAGGCTGTGGAAGATGAAAAAATCCAAAAACAACAGCGAAAGAAGAACATTACGCTTACTCCAGCTTAACTGCAGGAGCTTACTTGCGACAGGGAAACGAAGCGAGATCGACCGCTTAGCTGATGCTTGGAAGGTGGACATCCTTTGTCTTCAGGAAACTCACTTCCAGGAGTTAGATCGGACACCTCGAATCCAAGGTTTCAAGTTAGTAGGAAGATGTGACAGAGATGCCGACTTTGGACAACAAGGAGGAAGGGGAGGAGGAGTGGCAACGTATCAACGAGACTACCTCACAATAGACCTATTGACAGACGAGCCAATTCAGAAAGGATTAGAGAGAGTGACAGTACTAGTCAGGTCTCCAAAAGGTCCGCTCTCAATTGCTAATGTATACGTTCCTCCACAACTGCACGCTACAGAGTGGTACAAGGCATTGGACGACCAGGATATGGCAGTAGCCGACAGCAACACATGCGGGTCGTGGTATCCATCAAGGGCGGAAGCTTCTGGAATCGCATTAGAAGAGTACCTCGGAGAAACCGAACGCGTCGTCCTCAACGTAGATGGGGTCGCAACCCATACGGATCCAAGGCATGGAACGCAAAGTGCGATAGATATAACGGCGATACCAGAAAAATGGGTTCCGCTAACCACATGGGAGGCATCGGACCTTCCATTTTCAGACCATCACCCGTGCCTTATGTCCATAGATATTGGGCGTAAGTCTTGCGTCCAGAAGAAATGGAAGACTTGGAGTATCAAAAATGCTGACTGGACCAAATTCCAAACGTACGTAGACGATAACCTTAGCATGATTGAAGATAATAGTATAGAGAGCTTAGACGAACAGTATCATCGCTTTTGCGAAGTAGTGCTAGGAGCAGCAAGGATGCATGTACCATTTGGAAGACGGAGACGCGAAGCACCATGGTGGAGTCCGGAAGCATCGGAAGTGATCCAGCTGAGAGCAGAGAAATGGAGAGAGTATCGAAACGATCCGAGTGCAGGAAATAGGTTAGCATTACAGCAGGCCCAAGAACATGCGGGAATAGTTATTGACAGACTCAAACGGGATGCATGGCAGGAACTCACAAGTTCACTACACCCAAACGATAATGATGCAAAGTTATGGCGAATAACGAATGCAATTGAAAAGAGAAAATGGGAACGTCCATCACTTTGTCCTCCAGGGGGCGAACAATGGTTTGATAAGAAGAGAGCGAAGTGGTTTGTCAAATCAGAGATCAGAAGTGTGCGGACACACGTCAAGAACAGAACAGTGAGAAACGAGTACAGACGGGAACTGGACACATATCATAAACATGCAAAAGAGTCAGTGATAGGGAAGGTATTTCAACCTCAACACCTTGATGTGGAGTTGAGAAATATGACCCCGAAGAAGGTACGAGGCCCGGATGAGATACAGATAGCTTTCCTACAGAATCTTCCTCCAATTGGAAAAGAGTGGCTACTGCACCTTATAAACAGAAGTTACAAGGAAGGGCGGACTCCGGCAAAGTGGAGATTATCCCGACTCATTCCAATTCCCAAACCAGGCGTCAAGGGAAAGTTTCGGCCGATATCTCTCACATCGGTCGTGGCAGGGCTTGCGGAACGGATGGTTAACAGGGAATTCATGAAATGGTTGGAACCAAAACTCCCTGCATGTCAAGCAGGATTCAGAATGAGCCGAACGACAGACGAACATATTGCTGCCTTTTGCAAACATATAACGCATGGCTGGCAGCAACTCCGACAGACATTAACACTTTTCTGTGACTTCTCTAAGGCTTATGACTGCGTTCAACATCACCGACTGTTAGTAAAGCTGGCAAATCTTGAGTGTCAGACTTACCTCTGGAGATGCATAAGAGCATTTGTAATGGACCGCAGACGGACTTGCAGATGGAACACAGCTGATACCAGACCTTATGTAGTAGCTCAAGGTCTACCACAAGGCGGGACTCTTTCCCCAGGACTATGGCTTGCATATGTGTCGCAGATCTTCCCGAGCGAGTGCATCAGGGTGATTCAAGAATTGCGGTAACAATGTTCGCTGATGATGTATCCATATCAGTGACACAACGAAAACTGGATTTCTGTGCCCATATTATTCAATCTGCAGTACAAAGACTGGAGCAATACTGCGAAGAAAATAACATCAAGATGAATCCGAAGAAAACCACACTAGTTCCGTTCACATACGCACAATGGAAAAAAGACCGTACCAAGTACGAAGTACAAGTAGCTTGAACGTGGATAGAGCTTTCAGGTTTCACGAGATTTCTAGGAGTCATCATGGATAGCCGCCTTACATTCCACCATCATATACACAAGTTGGCTGCACGGTACAGGTCACGGTCGCGCATTCTTCGGTGTCTAACTGGAACCACGTGGGGGGCAGACTGGGTGACCATGCACGTATTTAGCATGGGTTTCGTTGAACCCATTGCAAGGTATGCAGCGTGCGTAGTCATATCGAATGCTCTATCTTGTGCAGTACAAGAATGGGAAAGAACCCGAAATGAAGCAGCCCGAATTCAAACAGGCTGTACACGATCTTCCCCAGTGAGAAAACTTAGAAACCTTTTGAGTCTACCCTCTCTTCAAGAAATTGCGGCTGCACAGGCAGCACAGTTATACGAGAAAGCGAAACGATTTCGTGCAGAGGATCCAACACCTATTGCTTTAGCACTTAACAGAGAGTCTTCGGCACGTATTCGCAAGAACAGGTCGTCATTCAAGAAGACAGCAGAGCAATTATTGGCTGAATGTGGTTTTTTGCAGCTCAACAGAGCACCACTCCCAACAGAGCTAGGCTTGGGCCAAACAGGAGGCATCAGCTTCTGTTACACGTCATGCACTAAGGAAGATTCGGTTGAACATCAGCGGTACCAGGCTCTACAAACATTGAAAAAGCTCCCACCGGCCGATTGCGAGATCTGGAGTGATGGCTCAGTGGGGCGACCGAAGTGGCTTCAAGAAGCACAACCGTTACGAGCAGCTGTGGAGTGGGACGAAGGATGGTACGCGGGATCGGTTGATTATCCAAACAGCTTCACGGCCCATGCAGAAGTTGTTTCCAACTTTCAAAACAAACATAATCGGACACCGAGTATAGTGATACGATATGACGATGGATTTGTAATGGGATACGAAATAGACGCTGAACATCAAGAGTTACTCGATGCCGATGGACATAAGCTTAAATGGCGTGTACTTAACATTTCCGAGGTTGGGGGAAGTGCTTTTGCGATCTGGTGGAATGCATCAATTACCCCCCAAACTGGCATGGAGCCCGCAGGGATAGGGACAACGTCGTTTTATGCGGAAACATGGGCGATATATCACTCACTTCAAGTTGTTAAGGGAAGAATAGGATCTGGGTGGACTGGACACATAAGGCTGATAACGGATTCTCAGAGCGTGGTTGAGAGTATCCGAGGAGCTGTAAGAGATCAGCCGTATTCTGTGCAACAAGTATCACGTACATTGTACGAGATCGGCAAAACATGCACTATGGATATGGTCTGGGTACCGAGCCATTGCGGTTTGCACCGCAACGACCTTGTAGACAGTTTTTCCAAAGAAGCATTGGAACTACCTCAGCATTTGCAGATAAACGTGCCAGTGGACTACGCAGAAGTGAAACGAAGAGTGAAGTCTCGAAAACGATGTAGGAAAATTATTCAGTCTATACCTCAGGAGCTCACACAAGTGGTATCGCAAAGAGAAGCGGAAGTTACATTGTCGCAGTTTGCAGTAGGCCATACACCTCTTTTGCACCCGCTCGGAACGCACTTGTACAAGCGAAGAATCGTGTGTACTTGCCGACCGGGAGTACTGAATGATGTGGACCACTTTGTTCTAAGGTGTCCTTTGCGAACAAGGTCTCGCCGAACCTGCCTGCCAAGTATGCGAGAAAGACACGGGATGGATGTTGGAGAAATCATCAAAAAGTGGCCGGAATGTATGCTGGTCTTCCTAGCGAGAGAACGCTTTTTTCACATGAAGCGATCTACACTACGTAGGAATTAGACTGGTGTACCCGTAAAAGAGAGAGAGAGAGAGAGCGAGAGAACTCCAATTTTCAATCCATGAACACGGAAGACTTGCTAGACTTGTTCAATGCAGATAGTGCTGAGGCCTCATCCACCAACGACTCATCGCTTGATATCAGTGTCGGAACTGGAAAGGGCATGAAGGCTGCTTTGGCAGGGCTTGGGTAACGTTGGGAAGAAAAGCAATACGAGGATGAGTACAACATGAACAATTTTTTTGCTAGGATGGGCACATCAGGGAGTACGTGATTTGTTGATTCGGAGCCTTGGTGGAAAAGTAGGCACATTCTAGAGAAGCGTACTAACTGATTTCCTGCTGCCATTTGCACAACGGCTTTTTCGTATGTGGGAGACATGAGCTGCAGCAACTATGATGGTAGCAGTCGTGCGGTTTATGTTTGTCTTTAGTACACGGTAAGGGCGTCGATCGTATCGCGATAGTTCAACAAATTTACTTCGTATAGCACTAAGATAAAGATTGCGGCCCGCCTCCACCCGGCGCTAAACGCCTCCGCAATTTCGATGAGTAAGATTAAGCCAAGCAGTTATCAAGAAATCCCACCAGTACCCGGCTCCATGAGCCGATGAAAGATTCTGTAGGATAGACACAAAGAGAGCAAAGTTCGTAGTCCTTGTTAGTAAATGTTCATCGATTATAGCTCTGATGCTTTCGAAATTAGTTGGAACGGTTGCTCTATGTTCTCGAGTGCCTTACGCGCATTCTCAATAAAGATTTGGTTGTTCTTCTTCTGCGCTCGCTCGTATCGCATGGCGCTCTGCTCCAGAAGTTCCATCATCTTGTTTTGGTTTTCCAGTCGTTTGAGAATCACATTCTCGTCATTCTCATCTACTTCGCTCTTCGATCTCTCGTACATCATTTGATCCCGCAAAAGTTTTGTTCGAGCCTCCGAAGCAGATCCAAGGCGGTCCAGACCCCTCGAAAGATTATCAACTTCTGATCGTAAATCGCAACTATCCCTTTGTGATCGTCGCCTACGCTTTCCGCTCGATTCCTCGCTCTCCCGACCAGTTGGTATGCCCTCTTCGTACCCTGCATCATCGTCGCCGATTAGCTTAGTGGTCATCTGCAGCACTTTTGTGTCTTCATCTTTAGTTCCTAGCCTGCAGACTGTAAAAAGAACATAAACACGTTTAGAATCAGCAGTCAGATCTCCATTACCTGTATACTGTAGAAAGTCTGGAACCCGAGAACTATCATTCTGACCAGATGCGGACCATCGCTCGCGGAAAATTGTAAACAAGCGCTTAACGTGGTTGAACTGGTTTTTCAGAACCATAGCAGTGCGAAAACAAATTGGGCGCTTGTTCGAGTCCACTTCATCCCCTCGACCGCGAAAATTTTCCTTGGTGTCCACATTCGCATCATTGAATCGATGCTCAACCACTGTCCAAAACAATTCCCTTGTAATATTGGCATCCAGCTGCATTCGTGACAGCTCAGCGCCAATTGCAGTATACAATGCGGAGCGTGCTCGCTCATTGTCCCGGAGCAGTACGCAAAGTCGAGCAAATTCATGCAAAGTGAATCCATGACTTGCTGCTTTATCCGTCGCGTGTTCGCCGTTTTGAGCCTGTTGCCCACCGTCCTCATACGCATTCTTCCTTCTCACTTCTTCCCGGCGAATCATTTCCTTTACTACTTTCCGCTCTCTCTCCGGCACTGCGTCTAGCAATGATTGAACTGATGGCAGCTGGTTTTACTCCTGATCTCGCGCAATTGCTGCATGCTCCCATGAAATAAATGCCTGGGCGGCTTCACTTTTCGAGATCCAATGCTGCAAAGTTTTTCCTTTGAAGCTTTCAGTTAGTAAAAAGAGAAGCAAGCGCGCAATAAGTTCTGTCTTGTTCTTGTGGCTACACTTGAGCTTCCATCCTTTGTTGAAAGCTCGCAAAGTCTGCGTGCTTTGTGGTGTGAGATATGTGTAAAATCGTTGTAGTCATGTAGATTCTGAAAAGGCTGCGAACGGAGTTTCTTTGTCGTTTTTTTGGATTACCTGTGAAGTAGCGGTTTGTTTAAGATCGGATGGGCTCCACTGTGTGCTACTTTGCGGGACAGAGTCTTGTAGAACTGCGGAGGACGGATGTTTGCGAGGGCTGCGGCGCAGAGATAATGGTTGAATCAAGTCGGACATGGTGCTGTGATGAAAATTGGTAAGGCGCGCATTCCGCTGGTTACCTATATTGCAAGGTGGTGCAAGGGGAGCGTGAGGTGCGCTGCAAGGCTGATGTCAAGTGGACTTAAGCAAAACACGGCGGTCCAAATTTTTGAACTTGTGCAGTTGGAGCATGCCAAGTGGTCAAATAAGGTCATGGGTCATGTAACGCCATTACAGTTTCGTCGAGCAGGGGCAGAACAGGGTCAAGCAGGCCCATTTCAAGAAATTCGGGAACTGACCAACCAGCAGACACGATTGGGCGATCAGAAGTCCGAGCAGGCTTGTTTAGAACGGCCCTCAGCCGCGTTGAAGTGAGTAGCTTCATCTACTAGATTTCGTACAGGTCGACTATTGATGTACATCACATCTACAGTGACAATGTGGTTGAAACAAAGATCATCCGTGCCAATGGTAACTTTAAAACGGTGTAGCTTAGCATCGTTTTGGATGCAGACCTCGCAATCACGGAGAATATTCTCAAGAGTCTTGCATGTAAAGCTGTCTAAATCTTCAGGGTTTGCACGCTTAAGCAAGTAGTAAAATGGTTGAACCGAGGGGTGGCCAAATACGGGTTGGAGCTTCTGAAGCTCTGATTCAGTGTAAAGCGCAAAAACCAAATCTACAGGCCTCCATCGGTGAACAAGAAAGTAGTTCTCAATAACTAGGTTCTGTTCTGCATTTGAACCTTACAACTTCTTCCTGAATACTGAATTCCAATCCGTTGTCCTTCATGTCCTTCATGCTCAGTTATAACGGTACAATGTCCTTCATTATCTGGAATGTGAAACCTATCACTAGGTCGAGGTTTTTGAAAGGAACGGGAACTATCGTAAGGCAAATGGCGTTGATTGTGCCACTAATTCCGAACATTGAGCGGCGTGAATCAATATCTATGTTCATCAGAACGTTGAATTCCTCGCAGTATGCTCGATATTGAGCGTAGGACATGATTGAAAACCTGTTGGTGCATGTGTCGACCAATATTCTTTTAAATCGTGGGGCTTCTCCCATAGACAGAGCAGAGAGCAAAGCTGCCGTCTCCGTTTTAAGGTCTGTAGAAAACGTCCTCCCATGTACAACGGAACAATTAGCTATGTAGGTTCCAGTCTTCTTTTGAAGGTTGTGATCATGTACAGCAAGATACACATTGTCTTCTGCATCAAATCCAAAAATTGAGCCTCGGTTCCGTTTTCCGTGTTCTCCAAAGTACTATCCAGTTGCTCGGAGATGTAGGCTACATCCTTTACACTGAGCATTGCGGATGGATGAGTAGATTTCAGAAGTTTGATGGCTGCAAGAACCTCCTCCGGGGGGTGGCGCGTGTAAGCTATGTGGGTTTTACCACAAACGTAGCATCCCTTCAGTCCTTTGATCCCCCTTGACGAAAATCGACGTAATCATTTGTAACGTGCATGGAGGCGTACTGTGCCATTATATCTACTCATTTCGCCATCATATCTCCTGCCAAGACTGTCAAGTGCCACTTTTTCGTTTACTTCCTGAGTGATATAGGAGTTCCAAGATGTCGGTTGATGTGATAGAAAAGTTGAAGTACGATTCATTGCCTCTTGCGCGGTCTTTGGCACGTGCTCGCGGAGAGATTGTTGCATGGGATGAATGTCGCAGGAGATCACAAGCTGGTCTTGGAGTAGATTTTCGTGGTGATAGTTGACTGACAACTGTTTCTAAAGAGTAGATAGCTTAAACGAAAATGCTCGAAACACCTCCGCTTCGCTCTTCTCAGGATCTTCTCTCATGGCTTCCGCGAGCTTCATCGTCTGCCATTGTAGCAGAACACTACTATGCTGCTTTTCACTAGTGTAGAAGTAGAAGAGCTTCTGTCGAATACTGTCGAAGCATTCTCCAGGACAATAAGTCCGGGTATAATATGACAGAGCCTCTTCGTTCAGCATAATAGGGAGGGCTTCAGCCTTTTCATCCTCTCTGAGATTGAATACGCAACACAGAGTTTCATACAACAGGAATGCGGAAGAGATGTCCTCATCATATTTGCCACTGAATTTTTCGCGGCCTTGATAGGCTCGCATCAAGCCATTTATGCGAAGAGAGTAGCTATTCATACCATTATAAGGATTCTGCGAAGGGCTGTTTGGAATAGCTCTGGTCCGAACGATAACTTTAGCATCATCAGCTTTAACGTTGCTATAGGATATGCGTCTTTAGTCTGGTAGTGTTTGATGCTCTGCAATTTGTTGACGAGCAGGAAACCTAGGCATGGTAGAAAAACGAAGTGGTTCACGTTTCACAGCTTTCTCAGGTACAGTATACTCTGGTATGACTGCATTAGCCACTTAAGAATCGTGATTGACGGTCTCAAGGTCCGTTTTTGGGCTCATATTTCCACGCGTCTCAGTTCTGGATCCCATAAGCTGGCTTTTCGTACCAGCGACAGCTGTTGCTGGAATGAAATTCTACTGAAGAAGGCATTCGATGATTGCCTGTGCGTGCGGGAAGAACCGCCTTCGCGTTACATGCACACCATGGGATAACAGAAACGCAACCGATCTCTGTGCTAGTTGCTTTGGCATAGCCTCAATCGTGTGCATATGAAAGGTCGCAGTGCACTCGAACCAGAGTGCCTGCCGAGTGAACCCAGTGAATTTTGACGCATCGAGCATACTCGTACAATACTCTTGATTTTAATCTTGGTAGGCGGCTTTCTCAGCAGCAGTAGCTAATAATGGCGGTGGATCTGTATCATTGGCCTCATAGTTCACGGGGCATGTCGGATTTAGTAAAGGTGCAGTGATCGGGAAAACATTGGTTGGCACAGCGCTGCTTTTCGCGGGCGAGTTTGGTGCGCTATGGAACGATTCTTGTCCAGACATGTTGCCCAGCTATATTTGTCAACAAATGTTCGCTAACAACGATGAAAGTTATAACTATCAAACGGGCGTATGGTTCGAACCACACGGCAATGATGGGTGGTAGTCTGGAAATACGCCTCTGAGATCCTCGGAGACAAGCAGACGCAAGATGGTACGGCAATCGCGGGGCGCGGACGCATGGAAAGTAATGTAGATAAAAACAGAAGTTAAGCTCTTATTGTATTTCGTAGGAATACTATTGCGCTCAAAACAGCTAGTTAAGTAGCGCATGAGCAATGTAATAACTCATATGCACTGCTGTAAGCATTAGTACGATAGGAATACATGTGCACGAATCATAGCTAAGACCTTGTTCGTATCCAGTTCGATCTATCCTACAAAGCAAATTCGTGATGAGTAACAGTTCCATCTTCGCCGGACCTGTCATGTAAATTCACCACGACTACAATATCACCGTACGCGATCACCACTGTCCAGTAGGCCAAGATGGGGTCCCCTCCGAAGCCCAAACCACTCTTGAGTTCCACACCAAGCCTGTGCTGGTTTGCCGCACTTCAAGGGTTTTCTGCGTTTCACCGTTTCGGTTAACATTAAAACGGGAATTATTCTCCCCGCGCCACATATGTGCGATCTGTATGCGTACACTGCACAAAAATCAACATTTTTAACATTGTAACATGGTCGTGGAGGTACTTAGGTGAAGCAGCGGGGATCCAAATTAGTAGAGGGAGCGGCAAGGTGTTGGGAAGAGAACTATCGAGGCAGTGTCTGGTGACAGAGGCAGGCAATCGTGTCAAATTTTGACAGTGGTGGATCGCGTTTGGAGAACGGTATTGAGCTGGGAGGTGACATAAAGATGATCGGCGCCAGATTGTAGGAAATACATGGTGGGGGACGATTCCTGATGAGAGCTATAGCCGTTTCCGGCTGCATAGCGCAGGACGGAACAGAAAAAGGCTACTTAAACCCTATTTGTAGGTTACACTAGCGTAGGTATCTTATCAAATGCCTGCAGTTCCCAATTGGAGAACACGGTAGTGGCATTTAAGCCCCAAGAACATTGACTATCAGTAAATCGAACCTTACCTTTCCATCGACGAACAACTCGCGTAGTTTGCCACAGTGATCACTGAATTCACTACAACAGTTCGACTTTTAGTTTCCTACGTTCGGTCGCGATGTCTGAGACGCAGTCAACCCCTGAAAGCGGCCACCACACGGATGAATCTACACCGGAAATCACATACCGGGAACCTTCTTTTGTTTCTACTTCCATCAATCATCCACAACTGGTGCGCACAGAGTCCGTTTCAATCAGGAAGTTTCCTGGCCTTTATTATCAGTATCGCAAGGAAATCACCGCTCGCGCTCTACAACTTGCCGTAGTAGACTCTAAGACGACAGACCCAGTCCGACCGGTTAATCTCACGTAATGTGTTGATCTGGTATGGCTAGAGTCTATCGTTGACCTCAACCTCATACCGGATCTTTCCGGTCCTGACATGGTTACTGATGATATGCTGCATACATTTCTGGAACAGCGATTGCAGACTAAGCGGACATATATTTCGCTCTCAGCTCTGAATGTACTCATGGAGAAAGAACTTCGACTGGACATGTCCGAAACATCCGCACCAATGCGGATGGAAAATCTATTCGCGTCCTATTTGTCGGTTCTGAGGTGACATGGAATGAAATGGGTCACGATATCTCGACCCAAAACAGCAATTGGCCACATCATTTTCGCCGTGAAACCGAAATCTTTACGCACAAAGCTCGAATCAAGCATTGAATTCTCTCACATGGAACTAAACAAAGATTTCAACGGTTTCTTCAAACACACCATGGCCGTGTCTCAATGTTTTGACGACCTTGATAACGGCCTCTCCTCCGGCGGCTCTAGCTCTCACTCTCGTAAAGAACGAAAAAGCTCATCATGGGAGAAAACGGCTGGGAACTCCGCATCAAGCACGGCAAGCAGTAAGCCGCGC
Source organism: Gracilariopsis chorda (assembly GCA_003194525.1). Classification (NCBI taxonomy): domain Eukaryota; phylum Rhodophyta; class Florideophyceae; order Gracilariales; family Gracilariaceae; genus Gracilariopsis; species Gracilariopsis chorda. Next base: position 35,592 of record NBIV01000318.1, read on the forward strand.
AAATCACGTTCACACAGCAGGCCTCCTCCCCCGTGCCCACACCAACCGTGCAAGAAGAAGAAATTAAGCCACTGGATCGATGACTGTGATTTGTGTACTGATGAGGAGAGGCACGAATACAAGGCTGAGTTTGCGGCGAAGAAGGCCACTGATGGACCTTTGAAATCCACACGCAGCCAGAAAATTAAGCAAAAGTCCAGCGATAATAAGGGCACAGTGAAAACACTGCAGCCTTCGAAAACCTCCCACCCAGGCCCGTGCTGCGTCATCACCGTATCGGACGGCCATACCTTCTTAGATGGTACTGGAAGTTGTGACGACGGCAGTGACGACAGCATCGTGTCACCAAGTCTCGCTGAGAAGGGAGCACTAAAGGACATTGGAACAATTGCTGCCATCAAAACCACTCACCTCTCTGTCGCGCTGAAATCTGGTCCCAACCCGCAAATCTTCGCATTTTCTAGGACATGGACAGCACCGCGCACAGTCCTGCATCTTTCTTCAGGCAGTCTGGCTCTGGTCAACATCACGTACTTGGGTGTGGATAATGACCTTGCATGCGAGGAACTACTCATCAGCCGCCCTGTTCTACGCCATCTTCGTGTAGACACGGAAACACTACTGGACAAAAATGTAGTGCAATACCCCGAGATGGGAGCAGACACACAAGGGTGTTCGACGTCCGCCTCTGTGAGGGTAGCGCAGCGGCAAAACCACCTGTGGTGAGCACAGGAAGCGGGGTGTAAGACCGGGACTCACCGTCACGACTAGCGTACAGGTGTAGAAACCAAGACAGACCACGAAGTGGGAAAGCGGAAAATGCAGCGACACACGAGTGGTGGGCGACGCGCAAGAGCGGTGCGGTGTCCACACGAGTGGGGCGGTGGTAGCGGAGCAACGGTAATCACCGGTAGTCGCAGAAACAACGACACCTGTATACGGGACAAAAGAACAATAACCGCGGTAAAAGCGTGCACAGAAACAAACACAGTAGTGGTAAGAATGTGCTGAAGCTCCACGAGGTGGGTAACTAGGCCTTCACAGGATGGCGTCTCTCCAGATGGAGGTGGACACTCACCATGGAACCTGAGTTAGAGCCAGACACTCGCTTGTTGCGTTTACTTTGACCCGGGCAGCCGGAGCTCACACACATAAGTACTGGTGGCCCGCGCCCTGACAGTACAGTAGTAATTAACTAATAATATCCCTAAGGGGTTGCGAAAATCTACACACGTGTGGCACAAGCCAGCAATGCTGTGCACTACACTGGTCAACCAAATTGGGGCCCTTCAAACGGAAACAACATACCGGTGTAACACTCATACTCCATGGTAGAGAGGTTAGCATCGCCAACGCGTAATATGACTGCACCATGTGCTGATACGGCTATTAGCGTTGCACTTCATGTCCCCCTCCTTAAGGAGCAAGAACCACCTCTGAGGACTGTTCGTGGCGACATCGCGTTGAGCGTAAATATGTCCGCGTCGAAGGATGGCACGTTATCCGCCTCGGGGTTCTTCATCACGCAAGTGGACATACACCGAGAGCAACTCGACAACTGTACTTCTCCGCCTATTCCGCGACGAACGTCCTTGTCTTCCGCTCCTACTGCGATGAATCCGCACGACACCAATCCGCATGGAAGGAACGACCTTCCGCCATCGGGTTTCTTCTCCGGCTTTCGGACTGCACCACTCCTGTCTTCTGCAGGTCCTCCAACCAACGCCTCAGGCGGTATACCTGCCACTCCGAGCATGTTGGTTCAATCGCCTGCGGCGAGCGCATTACCATCATATGATGAGCTCGTTTCCGTTGATCCGGCCGAACATCCGTCTCGCTACAGCGGTGCGCCCTGGTTTCACCCAACATTGGTGCAGCATGAAGACATCATCGAACAGTACGCTGATGGTAATGGGCTCCTGCCGGGTGATTTTCATGTTTGGATGACACTCAGCTTCGACTGTCGTAACCGGGTTGCCGTGCCAACACACGTTCTGGTCCACCGTCGTGGTGAGAATGGGGCGCAAGCGCGTATCGCGATGATTCAACTCGCGTATCAGCGGCTGTATCGGACTCCTTCGTAATTCCCGGTCCCAGAAGAATATCACTTTGATATCGCATTCTACCGCACCCAAGGCGAGATGGGGTATGGCGACCGCTTAGCAGCGTTGGCTCCTTCCATCCTGGAACGGGGTCCGGCAGCAACAGTCCACCAGAACTATCTGTGTTGGGCGAGACCGATCCTTCGTGCTGAGTTCCGTTATCTTCGCCATCATCCGCGGTCTAACTTTCTCCAGATGATCCGTTTCGAACGTCGCTCGCGATCCCACTTCGAGTATATGATACCGTATCAGAACGTTGAAGCTGAGCGCATCCGACCGCAGTATATGCGAGGCCGTTACGTTCCTCTACCCAGGATGTAGGCTGCCTACGAGGCTTGCAGGGGTTGCCATAGCGAGCTTCCGCCGTGCATCACCTACATCGGTAGTCGACTGTCCAGCAATCCGTTCTCCGGGTGGTGGTCCGTTGTACTCACTGAGTGGGTCGCCCGCGCAGCGCCGTATCTTCTCTTCGAGGTCTACGACCAGTTCAGACTGTGGTATCTCCCTCCGCGAGTGCGTAGCGGCATCCGTGAAGTGGATCTCTCCCTCGTTTTCGGCGGTGCCGGCAAATATAATGAGGCGCTCTCCCTGTTGGACGCGATGGGCCAGGTTGACTGGAACAGTGTTCCCATTCAATGGAGTCACCGTCATCAAGGTACCAACCCAGCCGACCGGTCTCCGGGGCACCCTACTCCGTTAGCGGGTGATTACGTCTACTACGATCCTGTAGAGCGTCGTTTCATCTCCGAACTGGAAGCATTGCCACTCCGCGATCGCGAGCGAGTTGTTCCACCGGGTCATCCGACGGGCTACATCGTCACTGACGGATACTTCCAACCCTACGAGGAGGCCGATCAAATGATGGACAATGATTCTCCCACGACTGGGGTGGGCGCGAGCGGTGGCGATGGCCTTTCCTCAGCTGAGGGCTCCAGGATTCCGGCGTATACCACTTCCGGTCCGTCCGTGGCTCCTCCGGCTGGGCCGAGTCACGTTCCATCATGGAACATTCCCCACGTCGGTGGTGGTCCCTTCCATACCGCTCCGGTTGGAAGTAGCGCGCCATCGGCGGATGTGTCCGGTCAAGACCGTGCGGCCATCATTGCCCAATTCCTTGGCGAACTAGTAATGGATACCTCGGGATCTTCCGGTGACATCTCGCAAATGCGGGCGGTCATGCTAGCGTGGCTGGCGCAGCCAGGCCATCCTCATCAGAGTGCTGGTCCATCCTCTTGAGGGAGCAAAGCGATGTTCCCAACGGTTGGCGTCCACCGTCCCTGATAGTGGGGGTCGTGTTAGTAGTAAACAGGGGGAATTACGTGTTAACGAATAAACGCTGAACTTCCCTCGTGAGGCTTGTGTCTTTTTCTCCTTTTTCTTCTTGCTTCTTCCTATCCAAGGTCTTCATCTTCTCTTCATGAGCCATCTTCATCTTCTCTTCATGAGGTTTCCAATCTTCTCGTCTTCTCGACGCCTCCATGTTCACACCGGGAAACCGGGCTCGCGGTTCACCTGATCGATTCAGTGGCTTCCACAACGAGCGCACGGTCAATCGTGCCGGGTATTCCCGTTCTGATACGGTGGTGATACTGCACGATTTTCGGTCGGGGCAAGTTCTCTACCGGTTCGTCCGTGTCATGGGACGGTAGGTACCCATACCAGCGTACCGGGTACTGAATATATCCCTCTGGGTTGTAACTGTGCCCGAAAATACGGTCGATAATGAACTCCTTCGAGTAAACATCACGCTTTGCGGTTCCGGTTGCAGTCCGCACGACGGTAGTTTCCGACGGCGGAGCCGGTGATGGCTCCGTCCAACGGTTCCTGGCGCTCGCTTGCGGCGTCGGCCACGGGATTCCCTGATGAGGGTAAACTGAATCCCTCGTTGAGGTTGAGTTTACCCCATCGGGTTCGGGAGATCGTACCGCTAAACTGCGAAGGCTTCCTCGTCCCATTTGTGACGGTTGGCGACGGGGAGGCGGTTCATGGGCCACGGCACGTGCCGGTTGGCGAGGCGTATCCAAATGGTTGGCTGTCGTCATCTTGTATTGCAGAGCTGTGTCACCATGAGTGGGTGTGCGGTGCACATCTCGCAACACGTGGCAGTCGGGCTCTCCTGCATATGCAGTGTGGGCCACCCCTGCTGGGGTTGACGCAACCAGTCTTCCACTACTGTGAGCTGAATCCAGATGATCTGAGCTGCTCGGTACAGTACCAGAGAGACTTACTCTGATGAGAGACGATTGAAATTCAGATAACCCATCTGTGGGACCATGAGCATCCCTTTGCGAGGGTATAGAAGCGTCCTGTACGTCAGGGTTCCATAAGTCGGGATCTGCCGTGACTTCTTTAGTCTGCGCTGCAGCGGCGGGGCTTCTTACGACATCCTCGACGGCCGTCGGTGAGCGGGGGGCCAACGGAGCGTCCGGGTTCTGAGCCAGGCTTCCTGCGTCCACTCCTCCAATGGGAGATGATACAACAGCGTCCGTGTCCGGTTGCCTTGACAGCGTCTCGCGAGTGCTGTTGACAGTTCGCTCGCTCGACGGAGGTGACTGCGTAGCGTGCTCACGAGGCTGCCCATCAGCGGGGCCGGTCCTTCCAGTCTGCTGAGTTAGTTCCACGCGTGCGGCGGTAGCGTGCGATGTCCCTACTTCAGGTTGTCGTGTCTCACGAGAGCTTACCAGAGCTCGCGATGGCGGTGTAGACTTCCCCAAAAAGCGGGATTGACTGGCCTACTCCCCCTCCTTAGCCGGGGCGGCGAGAGGGCTTGAAACAAAGTCTGACGGTGGTTCGACACGCGGCGTAAAGCGTGAACGAACGTGTACCGGAGTTTCCGAAGATTGCTACGACAGCATCGGTATGTCCGACAGTCCTCTCGACGGGCGCGCAACGCTAATTGCGCGGTGCAAGGATCCTGCTGCGGCAGTTGGCATCAATTGAACGTCCGGGGTTCCGGGAGCAGAAACGACTTCCGAATGCGGGTAAGGGGCTCGTTCGACACGATCACGGCTGAACCGTTCCTGAGAATCACCAACGTCCAGTACAACTGTGTCTCGGCTCACCGAAATGACTTTGTAGGGGCCATCCGCAATGGGCGACAGTTCGTGGCGTTTCTCCTTCTCAGGGTTGTAGTATTACTTCATGACGAAGACGAACTGTCCTGCTTCCAGCGAGGGAAGGGGCCGACGGAGTCGGGCATCGAAATTTCGTTGATACGCGCGTTGCGCTCGCTTCATTGAATATTTCGTGACCGGGACCATCCGTGTTAGCCAATCCTTCCATCGGAGGTAATGATCAACCGTTGACGGGTACCTGTCCTGCGTTGACTGCGAATCTATCGCCACAGGCGGCGGCGGACGCGAGAGCACCAGCTCGAAGGGTAATAAGCCGGTTACTCTGTGTACCTGCGTATTATACGCGTATGTCACGGTATCGGTGTACAAATCCCAAGTACGGGGGTGCTCAACCGTATATGCACGCAGAGCGGACAACAACGTTCGGTTAAACCATTCCACCTGCCCATTAGCCTGGGGATGGTATTTCTTTGTAAACAGATTCCTGATATCAAGTATTCTACAAACGTCTTGGAAGAAACGCGCGGTGAACTGCGGTCCGTTGTCGGATAAAAGACTAACCGGTGGACCGTAGACGAGAACCCAGTGACGGACGAATGCTTCGGCCACTGAACGTGCGGTAATCTTCTTCAACGGTACAGTCCGGACGAGTTTGGAGAACCTATCCGTTATTACGAGTAGAAGCTTGTTACCACGTGAAGTGTGAAGGAACTCACCGAGGATATCGATAGCGACAAGTTCTAACGGGCCCCGTGCCGGGAACAGGGTCAACGTCTTCGCATAGCGGCGCAGTTTCACTTGTTCACGAGCACAGTGAGTACAATACCAAACAATCGCGTAGCAATCCAACGCAAGTGCGGGCCCGTAAAAATGCCGACGTAACGTCGTGTAGAGCCTCCTTCCACCAGGGTGTGCAGCTAACTTCGAGAAATGCGAGAGATGCAATACTCTTGACTGAAGGGAATGGGGAACCACTATTTGTGACGAAGAAGACCCAGTCCTTACCAATTTACCTTGTGAGTCAACTCCAAAAGGAATGTGAGCCCCTCCATTGAGTTGGGCACGAATCTTCGTATAAAACGGGTCTCCATACTGTTCGCGGATCATCTCTTCGGGAGTGATCGGTGCGAAGGATCCGGTATCCGGTTCGCTACCGTCAGCGACGAGCAGATCATCAACAATGTCATCTGAAACCAGATCATATCTTGAACTCGCTTCAAGGAGGAAACAAGGGATATCATCGTCATTGACGGGAAGGGTTTCCGCATCGGTTCCTAAACGAGACAGAGCGTCAGCCTGGTATTTAGGGAACCCTTTTTATAGAAGACTTCATAATCGAACTCAGCGAGGCGTAGTCTCCAACGCATCAGGCGACCGGTAGGTTCCGTGACGGACATTAACCAACGCAAAGCGGAGTGGTCCGTATTAACGGTGAAGTGTGTGCCAATCAGATGTGTTCTGAGTGTTTGCAGAGCCCATACCATGGCGAGGCATTCCTTTTCAGGGACTGAGTAGTTCCGTTCGTGGACGTTGAGCGTTCTGGACCAAAAACCGATTGGTTTTCGTTCCCCATCGGGAGTCGTTTGGAATAACGCACAACCAATTTGGTAATCACTCGCATCCGTATCCACGGTATAAAGTAACCCATTCTTAGACAACGATAATATCGGTGCAGAGGTGACAGCCTCCTTCAGAGAGTTGAAAGCTTCCACCTGTGCAGGGTTAAGGGGGCCCAGTTTTGGCGGTTGTCCTTTTCTGAGAAGATCATTAAGGGGTCCCGCAATCTTTGCGAAGCTTGGAATGAACAGTCGATATACGTTATATAACCGTAGAAAGGAGCGGAGTTCCGTTTGGGTTCTCGGGTGCTTGGCCTCTTTGAGATATTTGACTCGAGCTTCCTGTATCAGCAAGCGCCCAGGGCGAATGACGTGGCCCAGGTACTTAACCGACTCGGTAAAGAATTCGCACTTCCTCAGCTTGAGGGTTACTCCAGCATCACGCAACGTGGTCATGATTTCACGAACGTGTTCTAAATGATCATCCAAGTTGTTCGAGAAGACTATGATATCGTCAAGATAGACGAGGCACGATCGCCATTTGAAGCGGGCCAAGAGGATATCCAACGCAAGCTGGAAAGTAGCGGGAGCGTTTGTTAATCCAAACGGCATACGCTTAAAGCGGTACAAACCTGAATGACAGACGAAAGCGGTCTTATCACGGTCTTCCGGTCTTACTGGTACTTGCCAGTATCCCCAGTTCGCATCCAATGTGGAGAAGACAGTCGCCTCACCGAGAGAGTCAATATACTCATCCATTCGCGGTATGGGGTACACGTCTTTCACGGTGGCGGCATTAAGGTGACGGTAGTCGATGCAAAAACGCAAAGTCCCATCGGGTTTCGGAGCCAGTACTACTGGGGATGCCCACGGTGATGGAGCGGGCTCTATCACGCCTTCGTGGAGCATTTTATCCACATGAAACTGTTCCTCCTCCCTTGCCTTGGAGCCTGCCCTATAGGGGTGTTGAGCAATCGGCTTGGTGTCGGGTACTAGATCAATCCGGTGTTACGTGGCCGAGACCTCCCCGAGGGATCCATCCCACATTGAGGTGAACTCTCGCAACATATTTTGCAACTTCTCGCGGTGTGAATCCAGTACATGACCCAGATCCAGATCTTCTAGTTCCTTTACAGGGTCCAACTTATCGTAACTCGTAGGAACGGCCTTCTTTTCCGAATCTTTCGTGTTGAGCGACTCCACAGAAGAGTGGGAACCCTCCCCCTTCTTAGCATGAGGCGTATCATTTCGTTCTTGAACTAATCCGAGTACATCGGCTGCGCACACATTTGTAGGGATTAAAGCCGTTGGATGCGGAAGTACAGTATCAACTACTTGGTTCTTCGCCAGGTACTGCGGCTCCTTGCCAAAGTTGGCTATCAAGACCTGAAAGGGGTGTTGATTTGAGATCTGAACGACACCATTAGCCAGGGCCAATTGATACTTCTCGTACAGCGAAGTGAGCTGTTGAACAACACGCAATCCTCTTGGAGCGGCAGTTACTGAAACCCACGCCTGTGATTCGGGCGGTATGGAGATTGGCCGTGCGACACGTAGCTTGGGCGACTCCTTTGGAGGTGACGAATCCTGCAAGGGCGCCGGAAGAGGAACCAACTTGGATGAGGCACGCCATAATGAACGACGAACTATCGGAATGATGGAACCATCTTCTAGTTCAACTTCTCGCGCACGCGGACGAATTGACTCTACGAAGCGATCGCAGAAGTCACATCCCAAGATAACGGGGGCCGCAAGCGTCTTACAGACGATGAATTCGAGCTGCATCGAACAGTTACCAATCCTGATCATCAGAGAAACCGTACCAGCCGTTTTCAACGGGTTGTTATTGGCATCACCAACGTCCATGACGGGTCCTTGTCTAACAAGAGAACGCATTTCAGGTGGTAAGAGAGATTCGACAATGAAATTGGGGCCAGCAGCTGTATCCAGAATAGACAGATGACGCACCATATACTGGGCGGAAAGGCCAAAGTCAGCGAAAACTTTGTAGTTTCGCTTGGCCATTACCATGACTCTATCCGGTGACCGGTGATTCTTACACCGTATCCACGGGCGACGTAACTCACCGAGGTGGGCCGAGTCCACGTCTGTGGTGGTCAATAATTATCTTGAAAGGATCTTGACCGGGGAGCAAGGCTTTGACGCCTCAGGCGCCGATGACCGCGACTCAGGCGCCTCTCTAAGAAAGACTCCCCCACTCTGTTTTCCTGAGCGGCATCCGTTTTCACGGGAATGATATTTCGCGGCATTGACGCGGTTAGCGGAGCCGGTTGCCGAGAAATAGAACCATCCACCGAAGCGGCTTGACTCACAGAAGCGGTGGCCGGGGAAGAACCAGTGTTGGGTACCGCTTCAGATTGAACTGGTGTAGACTTACGAGGAAACTCGGTCTTCGCACGCAAGTATGCGGTAACAGGAACTGATGCCTGTTCTTCCTGGGTCAGGGCTTCGTAGTTAACAACCACTTTGGGCATCTCCCTCAGAGTGATGATACACTGCGGGGCCGTGTGTCCATGGTCGTAACAAAGGTAACAGATCAACGTCTGGTGTCTCCCGATGTTTCGGTTGTCCTGAAACTTCACCGCCGACGAGCGCGTATCCACCCAACCAGGTCTCTGGTAACGATTTCCGTTAGCATACGGGACTTGTGGGCCGCGAACGTGGTGGCGATCTGCATACAGCAGTTGAATATCCGGTTCCACCGAAGGTTCTGTTGTGGAAGGGAGCTCCGTTGTGGGTATGGAAACCAGATCATGCTGAGTAAAGTAAACATTATCAACCTCACGTCGAGAGTACTTCTGGGGCAGCAGTGAAACTGATGACGGGGCGGCCTCCATGTGTAGGGCCTGCGATCTGACTCGGCTTCTGGAGCGGGCACGTAGAGCATCTCCTTCCGCCTTCGCGTACTGTACCAATTCTAAGTAGGTAACCTTTCTCCTGTCTTCCCGACGTTGGCCCACAAGAGTGCGAATAGCCGTATCCAATCCGTCGATAAACATTGTACAACGCTCGCTAGCGGAATAAACACTGCCACATCGGTGGAAGGCCTTGTTCAGTCTAACTGAGTACTCGGTCTCCGTTTCCTTCCGGCGTTGCTGAGTATCGCGCAGGGCCAGGATAGCTTCCTGTATTGCGGTTCCTGTCGCGTACGAGCGTAGCAAATACTGAACGGCTTCGGGCCAACAAGTGACCCCTCCTTCAGAGGCACGAGACGAACCTCTTACAGAGTTGAATTGATCTTCAGCGATTCCACGTAAGAAATACGGTAGGGCGACGTAAGCCTGTCCTTCACTCATTCCGAGGATATCCGCCTCCGCTACAAAGCGTGAAAGAAAATCCAGAACGAGAATCGGATCCTCTCCAGTGAAATTCTGGTTACGGAAAGACAAAGCCATCCGCTTGATGCAGTCTTTTACCTTCCCAGTTCCACGGGGTGTACGATCCAAAGAGGAATCTTCCAAACGGTAGTACCGGTATGATAAAAGCTTCCTGTACAAAGGGTTAGTAGGCTTCAGTTCCTTCAAACCGGAGTGCTTTCTTCCCTTCTGTCGGGCTCTAATCTCACCATGGGTGGCTGCTGAACGACGCGAGTGCGATGAATGAACGCGACTGTCACCGTCAGCAGACGAGTCAGACGAAGCGAATTCCGCAGAGCGGTTAGAATTCACCGATGACCGGGACGAGTCCGAGTCGTAGTCGTTATCGTTCCGTTTCCGGGGGCGGTTCTTCGTGCGAGCACGGTCACCATGTCGATGGGAAACCACAGTTGGTGGGTCTGCGACATTTTCATCACCTCTGATGGTATTTTCCAACGTCTCCAGACGGGACAGAACCCGATGAAACTTCGAGTCAACATCCTTCACCATATCTGGGTAACCCCTCAAAACCTCCAAAAGGGAATTAACATCAGTCCGTAAAGTACGTAGATCTTCAGATACACCTCCGACGAGATCGGCATCAATCATCATACGGAGTGCATCAACCTCATTGACGAGGGCGGCGTGAGAACTTTCAAGCACCGAGGTCTGGGCTTGAAGGTTCTGCACTTGAGCCTCCAACTCGACAAGGAATGCGTCCTTCTCCGCAGCGGCAGGTACGGAATTCCTAAGCGGAGCATCCGATGAATCAGCAACTGGCAGTTGGGACGACTTAGTCGATGGCTTACAGTTTCCAGATCTGCAGTTATCAACATCCGAACGTTCGGGAACTGACCGCGATCGCGGGGGTAAATCAGCGCCGACTTGTCGCGACTTAGACTGACCCGAACCAGGGGATCCAATTCCAGAACCCATAATGGAGGACACTGAAACTGATCGGAACAGAAAACAAACAACAAACAAACAACAAACGAACAAACCTCGAATGAGCGAACATCCACTCCTAAGAGGTACCACGCAACGACTTGTGGGACAACACACCCGAACAATCGGCGATCCTCAACAACACAGTTGGTCACAAAGCAAAATAAACTTCAACGAGTAATTCGGCAACCAGGTAGCTAATCCGGTAAACCGAGATCGCAAAACACACTTCGCTGGTCTTCTAGGTTGGGAGACCAGTTTGTAGTGCAATACCCCGAGATGGGAGCAGACACACAAGGGTGTTCGACGTCCTCCTCTGTGAGGGTAGCGCAGCGGCAAAACCACCTGTGGTGAGCACAGGAAGCCGGGTGTAAGACCGGGACTCACCGTCACGACTAGCGTACAGGTGTAGAAACCAAGACAGACCACGAAGTGGGAAAGCGGAAAATGCAGCGACACACGAGTGGTGGGCGACGCGCAAGAGCGGTGCGGTGTCCACACGAGTGGGGCGGTGGTAGCGGAGCAACGGTAATCACCGGTAGTCGCAGAAACAACGACACCTGTATACGGGACAAAAGAACAATAACCGCGGTGAAAGCGTGCACAGAAACAAACACAGTAGTGGTAAGAATGTGCTGAAGCTCCACGAGGTGGGTAACTAGGCCTTCACAGGATGGCGTCTCTCCAGATGGAGGTGGACACTCACCAGGGAACCTGAGTTAGAGCCAGACACTCGCTTGTTGCGTTTACTTTGACCCGGGCAGCCGGAGCTCACACACATAAGTACTGGTGGCCCGCGCCCTGACAGTACAGTAGTAATTAACTAATAATATCCCTAAGGGGGTGCGAAACTCTACACACGTGTGGCACAAGCCAGCAATGCTGTGCACTACACTGGTCAACCAAATTGGGGCCCTTCAAACGGAAACAACATACCGGTGTAACACTTATACTCCATGGTAGAGAGGTTAGCATCGCCAACGCGTAATATGACTGCACCATGTGCTGATACGGCTATTAGCGTTGCACTTCAAAAAACCGGTTTGCCTTAAATTGTGCAGACTGTTCAGATGTAGGAAACCCTGCAGTCTGTCCAGGTGAAGGTTACGTGAGTAGGTTAATGACCGCCAGACTACACAAAGATGCAAGCACCACAACTGCAATTCCCATCAAACCACCGCAACCAAACCGTCCGAGAGTCCACTATCACGCAGAAAAGCATTTCCAGGACCCATTCCCAGATCCCTTGCTTATTGACCCTCTCGACAGCGACCAACACGACGAAATCAAGTCAGCTGTCAACGAAATGGTGGAGAACGCGCGACACTCTGGCATGACCGAGGGTCAGGTGACCGAACTGCGCAGCGCTCTGGATGAGAACATGGACATCTTCCGAGTCTCTCTCTCACCAGGACCACCGGCCAAAATCAGACCAGTAAAGATCGCGTTATCTCCAGAAGCCATCCCAGTCCGCGTCAGGCTTCATAACTACTCGCAGGAGCAGCGAAAGTTTCTACAACTCTTTTTCGAGGATCTCGTTCGAACCGGAATGGCCTACCCAAACCCAACATCTCCATGGACCAGTGCCCCCTTGATTGTGTGAAAAACTGGCCCGGCTCGTTTCCGATTCACTGTTGACCTACGTCCAGTGAACAAGTACACCATCAAGCATCAATTCCCCATGCCAAACATCGAGCAGGAGCTGTTGAAACTCGCACACTCTAAATTCTTCGCCACGTTTGATCTATCTCACGGATATTGGCAGTTCCCTCTCCACGAAGAATCTCAGGCGCTACAGTCGTTCATAACACCCGACGGAACGTTTTCCCCAACGCGAGTCCTTCATAGCACAACCAATGCCACAATTCACCTTCAATCAGTCCTCGCTGAGATATTTCCGAAGGAACTACGTCAATCCCTCGTGTACTGGCTTGATGAAATTCTACTACACAACTGAACAGTGGAAGGACTCCTTCAACAAATTCGGAAGCTCTTCCAGGTCTGCAAGGAACACTCAATCCGTCTCCACCCAAAAAAGTGTATTCTGTTTTCAACTTCAATCAGGTGGTGCGGAAGAATTATCTCCGCACCAGGAGTACGATATGCTCCACGACAACTCAATGATCTGTTAGCAATAGAACCTCCGACCAATGGCGGCCACCTGCAGCAATTTCTGTGTGCACTGCAGTGGGTTAAGATGAGCATACCCAACTTCTCGAAGATCATACTACCGTTGAAAAGCATTTTGGAAAAGGTGTACAAGAGAGCTGAAAAGCGCACAAAGACTTCCGTGGCAAAGGTAGATCTTGCGGCCCTCGGTTGGTCCGGACTAGAAACCCAGGTATTTCGAGCTTGCAAAGAGGCACTTGCCCACAGCGTCACACTCGCACACAGGAACGAGAATCAGAGACTCGTTATATACACAGACGCTTCCGACAACCTATGCTCTGGCATCATCACTCAAATTCGGATCTCCAACCTCACGAAGCCACACGAAGAACAGCAGCACAGTTCTCTAGCATTCTGTTCAGGTTTCTTTAACACCACCCAACTGGGTTAGTCTGTCTTGGAGACGGAAGCGTTTTCCATACTGTCTACGTTGGAACGGATGCATTGGCTTGTAGCCACCTCAACCGGATTTGATCTCTACACCGATCATAGCAATCTTATATTCCTTTTCGACCCTCTCTCCATCATTCCTGATCTTAGCCTCCCGTCCATTCGAAAAGCCCTGCGATGGGCAATGAGGCTTATCGCCTACAACTAAACTTGCTTCCATGTCAAAGGCACCAAAAATGTGTCGGCTGATCTTCTCACTCGCTGGGCTGCACCTCCAACGGTCCGCAGACTGGTGCAAATTCCTGTTCTCCCATCAAGCTCCGCCGAGAATGTCTCATGGCTGAAGCCTGAATAAATAATTGCAGTGCAGTCAGCGAACAAATCACATCGTCCTGAGGGCCTACAGATGGAAGACGGATTGTGGAAAGTTCAGGATGGCGCTGTATGGATCCCTGACAATGCGGAAGATCTTCAGTTACGACTTTGCATCATCGCGCACACTGGACCATTCGGACACCGAGGCAGAATCCCAACCACGAACACGCTACGGAAACAATTCACAAGGACCACTCTAACAGTAGACATCCGTGAATTCATCCGCGCTTGCATTCACTGCATTTCTACTACCGGTGGAGAGAAGGTACCACGTCCTTTTAGACCGGCAGTACACGGCACGGCACCCAATGATCTCCTACAGTTCGACTTTCTGGAGATTGGACCGAGCAGTGGCGGCGAGAAATACATTCTCATGCTCCGCGACGACCATTCTGACTACAAGTGGTTGTATGCGTTTTCAAGTACGGCTGCTGAAAACGCGGCTCAGGCGATCGTCGATTGGTGCGCAGCTTTTGTCACACCAAAGTGTCTCATGTCCTACAAACCTGTTCACTTTTGCAACGAAACTACACGCCTACTGTGCAAATTTCTACGTGTGCCGCATCACTTCACAATTCCATACACTCCGTGGAGCAACGGAGCAGTGAAGCGTTTAGGGAAGGAAGTTATTCGAACATTTAGAGCATTGACAACCGAACTACAAATGGATTTCAAGGAATAGACAGATTTGCTACCAGTGATACAGAGCATCCTCAACAACTCTGCCTCTTCGCACCGAATGAACATTGCACCGGTAACCCATTTTCAGGGCATGGAGCGGCCTCCGCCGATCTCTTCGTTCTTCCGTTCCTCCACTCGTAAGGCTATGAGAGTTTCGGAGGTCACCCAGGAGCGCTGCCTTAACATCAAGGCCTTACAGGAAGCTTGCGTACAGCTTCACCCTCCGGTACAAAACGCACACCAGAAGAACCGAAAGGCATTAAAGGAAAAAACGTCGAGAGGCACTCTCCCACAGTTTGTCGAAGGTGATTATGTCTTGGTGGCACGCAGTGATTTTCATGCGGCGGAAAAACTCGCATTGCGATGGCGCGGACCTCGCCGCATCCGAAAAGCTCTATCAAATTACTTCTTTTAGGTGGAAGATATACGCAGTGGCCTAATGGAAGACATTCATGGTTCTCGCCTCAAATACTATCACGACAGCTCGTTGGACACAGAGGCCAATGTCGCACGTTATAGAGTCGGAAACTGGAATGCCAGTCAAAAGTTTATTGAAACTGGTAAAAACCAAAGAAATGCTCATGGTTCAAGTGCGCTGGAAGGGACTAAGCACAAAGGAAGACACTTTGAAACCACTGGCGAGGATATACGAAGATGTCCCCTTCATGCTACAGCGCTTGATTAAGCGTAACAACGCTCCATGCGACCTGGTTCGCGACGCTCGTTTGCAACCCACTCTTTGAAAGAGGAGATTGTAGCCGTTTCCGGCTTCATAGCGCTGGACGGAACCCAAAAAGGCTACTTAAACCCTAGTTGTAGGTTACAATAGCGTGGGTATCTTATTAAATGCGTGCAGTTCCCAATTGGAGAACAAGGTAGTGGCATTTAAGCCCCAAGAACATCGCCTCTCAATAAATCGAGGCATCGAACCTCACCTTTCCATCGACGAACAACTCGCGTATTTCGCCACACAGAGGCGGGCAATCGTGTCAAATTTTGACAGTGGTGTATCGCGTTTCGAGAACGGTATTTAGCTGGGAGGTGACATAAAGTTGGTTGGCGCCAGATTGTTGGAAATGCATGGTGGGGTACGATTCCTGATGAGAGCAGTTTGAGCGCGCGGCGGTTGTGGTGACGGCAGTTTGATTTGACGAGGGTTGTGGTGATGGCAGTTGGTGGTGACGACGATTGGTGATGGGCATACTTTGAGGTGACTGGGGTTGTGATGGTGGCAGTGGGTAGTGGTAGCGGTTGGTGATAAGAACAGTTTGAGATGAGGACGGGGATTGTGGTGAGGGCAGATGATGGACACAGCGGTTGGTAGTGACGACGATTAGTGGGAAGGGCAGTTGGCAGTCTGTTGCGGCAGATTGTTGCGGATGCCTGGTGGAGAAAAGTAGAGTAGAGACAGGAGACGAAAGGGGCAGAAGATGAGGATTGGTGGGTGGTGGTTGAGGGTGGGGCGGTGATGAGGTCATTTGACGTTGTCGGTGGATGATGATGGGGGATAGTGGCATGGTCAGGGTGTTAAATGGGCGTGGCGTCTATGGTGGGGGTGGTAGATGGCTGTTGGTGTATGGTGGTGAGAGCAAGGTGGTGGTGAAAGAGTAAGGGAGGTATTGGGGCAAAGCTCTGATCGTGGTTTGGTTTGTGGAGGTTTGCGGTGGTGGTAGATGGTGTTAGGTGCAGTTGGTGGGTGGTTTGGAAAAGGTTGAACGTGCGGCATGGAGTTAATGACAGGGAGTTAGAGAAGTGTGTGATGATGAAGGTTGGCTTTGTTGTCAAATGCTCATGGGGACAGATGAGGGAATTCGGGTATGCTGTTGGAAGAGAGCTGTTGGAGGGGAGATTATGGTCAGGTGGTGACTGAGCGAGGCGGTTTGGAGGTAGTGGTTGGGGACAAGTAGTTGGAGGTAAGGCGGAAGTAAGGTTGGTTGATGGTGAAGGCGGCTGCTGATGAGGGCATTATTGGGATAACAAGAGAACGATTGTGATTGGTGGTGAAGACGATTGTTGATGAAGGCAGTTTGAGAAGACGGCGGTTGTGGTGACGGTGGTTTGATATGACGAGGGTTGTGGTGATGGTAGTTGGTGTCAACGACGATTGGTGATGAGCATAGTTTGAGGTGACTGGGGTTGTGATGGCGGCAGTGGGTAGTGGTAGTGGTTGGTGATAAGAACAGTTTGAGATGAGGACGGGGGTTGTGGTGAGGGCAGATGGTGGACACAGCGGTTGGTGGTGGTGACGATTAGTGGGAAGGGCAGTTGGCAGTCTGTTGCGGCAGATTGTTGCGGATGCTGGTGGGGAAAAGTAGAGTAGAGACAAAAGACGAAAGGGGCAGAAGATGAGGATTGGTGGTGGTTGAGGGTGGGGCGGTGAGGAGGTCATTTGACGTTGTCGGTGGATGATGGTGGGGGATAGTGGCATGGTCAGGGTGGTGAATGGGCGTGGCGTCTTTGGTGGGGGTGGTAGATGGCTGTTGGTGTATGGTGGTGGAAACAATGTGGTGATGAAGGCGTTGTGGTGGCTGGGTGTTCATGCTTATTTGGTTGACGGTTTCTGAAGGTGATGATGGATGATGTTCGGTGCAGTTTACACTTCATGGGAAGAAAGGTGGATTTGTGGCATGTTGGCAATAGGACAGGGTGGTAGTGCAGAGTGTGGTACTAACGTTTGAAGTTGGTGTCAAATTTGGGTGGTTGCAGGTGGCGTATCAAAATTAAACGTGATGTTCGAGGCAAGGTTGTGTTCAGTGCGGTTGACGAAGACACCAGATGGTGGCTTAAAGGAGTCACTTGGGCCAGGTGGGTCGGGACAAATTAGCTGGAGGCAAGATGATAGTAATATGTGTTGATGGAGGTGACTGATAGTGAAGACGGCATTATGCGTTGGCAAGGTGGTTATGGGGGTTGCGCATGGCGGTTGGTGGTGAAGACAGCGATTGATGGTGACGGAGATTGATAGTGAAGGCGATTGGTGATGACGCCGGCTTTGTGATGACGACGATTGGTGATGACGCCGGTTGTGGTACGGGCGGTTGTTGGTGACGATGGTGACGGTGGTAGCGGTGTTTGGGGAGACGGTGGTTGGGGGTGGTTGGAAACGGGCGTGCGAGCAGTTGGCGGCGCGGACATATGGGAGGGGACAGGATGGAGGAGAAATTTGGTGGTGCAGGCATGAAAGGTCAGAGCAGGGAGCGTGTGGCTGCTGGCGGCCTTAGAAAAAGAGATTGGTGCGGCGCCAGAGAGAAGAAGATTGGCGAAGGCGTCTTCAATTACATCGATTTCATGGCGGTACGTGCGTTGATGACGGCCACTTTTCATTCGTACATCAATCGCTGATAAGTTCGGTTATTGACGAGTGTTTGCCAAGGCTTTCAATTCAAGTGAGTAAGAGGGCAACCCTTGGCGGAGGCTCTCTCCCGGGAGAGTTGGCGAACGGATCCCGTGGCATAGTTGCGATTCGAAGCGCGCAACTTGAATACCAGAGATAATGCATGACCTGTCAGCCACACACAGTTCTGAGGATTGCATGGCGGCATGCCGCGTGACGAAAACATGCTCAGGCTGATGCAAACGCTAGCGGCTAGGTCGGGCGTCGGGAACCGGGAGGGCGCTCTCGATATAAAAGTTGGACACTGACGAGCATCCAACCTGGAATTTTTGCCGAGCTCTAACAAATGGGTACAAGTCGTGCCGCAAAAACCCCCCATATTTCCCATGCTTGGATAGGCTTGCCTTTCAATGTGTACGACAGTTGAGATGGGAGGCAAGATTGACAGCCAGTGATGGTCCGCTGCAGCTGATCGTACTACATTCCAGCGGAAGCCTTCGCAGTCCTTCGTATGGCGGGACTCTTCGCTATTGTCTTCTCGTGCATTGCTCATTCTCTCTTGGGTCCTTGATTGCCGAGGACCGCACTAGTGCATCATGTGCCACAGCTGGTCCTTTCTTCTGGCTGTCAAGCTTGCTTCCTCACGAAAGACAAACCGTGTCAGCCTTCTCTGTAACCATGCCAGGCACTTTTCTCACTCTTACCTTCACGAGGATACCTATCTTTGGCGCTTGAATAGCGCTTTTCGGTGCTCTGGTGGGCCGAGCAATCCAGGCTTTGTTGGTGGGCATGGTTTGATCTCCCGTATGCAGCCAGTTATGGATGCCAATCTGATGCACAGACTCTTTAATTGTGTGTTCCGGGTCTTACATTGTCACATTCGTCAAGAAAAGAGTCTCAATCAGCGTTTTGAGTTTGTAGACCACGAGAATTTGCCCAATGGTATATTGTTTGGCGTTCAGATTTTGAACAATGAACGATGAACCAATTGTTTTTAGTCTACCACCAACACTACCAGTGCCACGCCATACATCGTGCAATGCAAAGTGATCTACGCTACACCCATGCAAACAAAGCCATTTCTTGCGAAGACCATCAGGACATCTAGATATTCTTATGACGTAAGATGTCATTGTGTGGCGAGGAGTGCCCTGCTTGGGAGGATAATTATTAACCGCCTTCGTCAAGGACTTAATAACTCTATCCTGAAAGAATGAAAAATCTACCTCATGCATTGGCATCAATTTGTTTATTGACGTTACGTTGTGAGCAGGTGAGTATTCCAAGATACCGCGAAGACGTGCGCGGAAGGTGCAGATGACGAAACACACGCGAATTGTTGAGTTTCCGTCTGAGAGAGCAACTTTTTTCTTGAAACCCATTTATTCGCACACCTTTTGAAACAAATGTGAAAACATTAAAATATTATGCTCCTCCCCTAAGAACTGTTCAACATCAAATACGTCGGAATTTTTTCAATTCGTCAGTTCATATGTTTTACATAAAATCAAAAATTTCGCTTCTCGGCACATGTGTAGACCACATTCGCATCAAACCTGGGCATTGCAACGGCTCAAGGGCCAGTGCATTGTTACCCTCGCTTGGCGGAACTTGCCCGTCGTTACGTGGGTCTTCGGCACAAGACCCAATGAAAGCTGGCTGGCCCGAACTTTTGCCATCGTGAAGGGCGAAGCAAACCCTCACCGTAACTCTTGAATTCAACTGCCAGTCTGACCTTCTCACAAGACCAAGATTCCGAGGAACTCTCTTCTGTCGTCAGTCGACGCCCGAGCGCACGCCTCGACAAAGAACTCGTAGAAAACCCTTGCCTGAGGAATTTTTGACCAGCCCTTTTTGTCGAGCCTGTTCAGTTAAATGGCTCGCCATGATCAACTCTGCTTCCGTGCATTGATCCGAACGCCCAACAGGTGGCCATCGCTCTATTTCCAACATTTGAACTTTTCCGCTAGCATTGTGCCAGTCTCCACACCAGCCCCTCACGACAAGAAGGCGTAACTTCTACCTGCCTCTTCCTCTTCATACAAATCCTTTTCGCCTTGCTGCCTCGCCAACCGTCTTCAACAAGCTGCGGTGTCCAGAAAATCAGGATCTGCACCTCCTGGACCAGACCCGTCGAAGTTCTCCTCCCCCTTTTTGCTTCTGAACACTCCCCCGACAACGGTTTTGCTCCTTTAACTCAATTGGAGCTCTCTCGCGAAGTGTCTGTCCTACATAAAAGCTCCATCAAATATAAGTTCGTTTTCGATCAAAATTTGGACGTGTCCTCTTGTGGTGTCTTCTTCAGTCTTGCTTATTCTGCTTCGCTTCTTTTTGCGAGAAAGTAGCCATTTTTATTTGCAAGCGCAGCTCGATTGGTCGCACATGTCTGCTCCTCTGCGTTACGTTGTCAGAGATTTGCACCAGGCGTTTTCAGCAGAATCCTATCTTCCCAGTGACCTGGGCCGCATCGTCGCCCATCTTGTCGCTGTTCCAATTGCTATGAAGAAGCGCATAACACAGGAAGTGGAATCCCAACACCTTGAACAAATAATCTTTTAAGAAGAAAATGCCGATCGTCTCCAGGCTCAAATAACGCCCTTTCACTGCATTTTAAACTTCAGCACTGCGGAGGATGAAGCCCCAATATCTTTTGCCTCTTCAGCAATGAAGGAAACTGTAGCTGGTCGAGCTACGCTGCATTTGACTACGAGAAGCGTAGATGCCATGGATGCTCATATCGGAGTGCTCGTCACGATTATGAAAACGATTAAGCCGATCAGGCGCTCTTGTGCTGGTTCTCTGCACAGATCATTCATCTTTTTATGCTCCTCCTCTTTCCTGAAAACTCCGACCCATCTCTAGCTTGGCATATCTGCATGGTTGGAGCACCTCTCACACTGCATTGCGGTTACAGTGGCTGCGTATAGAAGTCATTTTCTTTAACCAGGCGGGACTTGAACCAGCGACCCTGCATCTGGGCCCAGAACTATGAAAACGATTGAGCCAATTCGGCGCTCTGTGTTGGCTCTCTGCACAGATCATTCATCTGTTTATAACGATAGCTATGGTTACGCCATTGGCAGGCTACGTCAACATTTTGCGAATTCTATACATCTGGATGTTACTTCTCCTTTCTCTATTGCACGAGCAAGCGGATGGCTTATCAGACTTTGGCCTGTTCTACGATTTCCATTTTGTTTCGTATCTCTATAGCACCTGACGATCCGCTTGGGTATGATGTAAAGGACCCCAGGCTGAAGCAAAATTCTCTGATACTTCTGTGCAGATTCTGGATACTTCCCCGAGGAATAATGCTTGAGACTGTTTTCCTCATCTTCAAGTCTCTCTCATCAGTCGCACTGACGAGCCCTTGTCTGTATCAAGCATCGAACAACAGTCATGCACACAACCGGTGCCCTCAGTCATACTGGTGTTCGTCGCCGTGATCGCCAGTACGCATGGTGCACCCCATTATCCGACCTGCCCTCCGTTCACATCCATTTACCCTCAGAGGACCTACGAACTCCGTAGTCGGCAGGTACAAGAACTTTGAGCATTGTGGCTCTCCCAAGAACGACTGGCACTACTGTCGAATTATCTGTACCAAATTTGAATGAAACGATGACACTACCGGTTATACCCGGGTAGAGAACGATACTGTGACTCCGGCCCCCAGTGGAACTGGGCGCAGAAGAGCTACACACGTCGACCCCCTAAGAGTTGTATACGGTAGTGAAGAACGTGCGAACCCATCCCTCAAAAAGCTGTTAACGCGGCAGATATAGTAAAGTCGATGATACACAATAGTTGATAATATGATGTTGATGGTTGTTTGTTGGTGTTTGTTGTTCTCTACTACTACGGATAGCGTCTGGTCTTTACATATCTATCAAGATACCACTCTCTCCAATTCCCAGAGAATAAAAGCGCTGCCAAGGAATTATCTGTGTGTGCGTTTATATGAGCTCGTGTCCCTAATTCCAAGAGTGTGGGTAGGGGCTACATTGAAAAGAACCCCTCTGTAGTGGATGGCACTCATCCACTTCGGAACACCGGCATGCTACCTACGATGCATGTGGGTAGCAACCCCTTTTAGGTAGCTTCTAGACTGAGCTGTTCCCCATTTGAGAACAGCTTGAGTGCTCTTAAAGCGCTCATCACAGCCCTCTCAGAAAATCGGAGGCATCGAACTCTGGACGCTTTCACCCTCCTCCCTGCGTTAGCAGCCGACCAGCGCACACCCTCTCTCTCTAGATAAACCAATAACTATTCTGGCCATGCTCTTACCATTGATTCGGCGTCAGAAACTTGCCTCTCTCGGAGAGGCGGAAGTTCTCTACGTCGGGACGCCGCTCTTCGGCGGCATCTAAGAACGAAATGGTCTACGCTATTTAGTATGTTGAGCCCACACCCGAGCGGGCAGACAAATTTCCTGTTGTGGATAACCGTAGAGAGGGTGTAGTGCTGGTACTTGACTGTTAAGTATTGCGCCAAGGCAGTATACTTTATGCGAGCCTTTGGTTGCTTGCGCTGTTCAAGGCTGCACGATATTCTTCACCAAACAGATCATAAAAATCAAGCTCCGGGTTGGTGCTGAATCGTTTGTCGTTGGCCACAAACCATTCGTATGGGTATAGCTCGAACGATCGTACTCCCCACTGCAAGGCAAAGCTGATGAGCTTGACCATATTGCCCGTGCTCATGCACCCTTGTGCACCAATATTTCGGGAGCCTTGACATGCAGCTATCGGGTTGCCTGGTCCAGGTGGACCGTACACGCCACTGTGAGTTGGCGTCTGAAGCTGGAGAGGAATGCCCGAGTCCTTGTTCCGGTTGAAGATAGCACACCAGTTAGCATTGCATCGCGCTCGTTGCGGTTGCTCCCATCTGTCAACGTCCTTGGTGGTTGCGCCTTGCACACCCAGACCCAGCTTGGGGAATCCATTATATTCGCGAGTCGCTTCGTATGCAATCATGTCCGGAAACTTGTTGGGTCCTTGACCAAACGTCTTGGTTCGAAAGTCATTCAGTGTGACAATGATGGCCTTTCTGGAATTGAATCGTCGAAAGGCTCGAATCCGCGCAGCAACGTACTTGCTCCATTCGCTGAAAGCAGTATTGGCTCTTGCGTCATTGGAGGGCCCAGGAAACAGTTGAATAAAGGTTTTCACGCAGAAGTTGTTCGGCGTAGTGGCGCCATTTGCAGGGTATGACTCGGCTCCAACGCCTATCCCAAAGCGGAAGTAGTTGACGTTCGTATTATCTTCAAAGCGAGCGACAAACTGTCGAAGAGCCTGAGCGTATTTGGTGTACACTTCAGCCCGCCAGAACTTGGGAAGTGGCAACGCCCCCAGTGAAGTTGTGCCTTGCGTCGTGCCATCCGGGCACTGGAATATCAAGTCCGGTTGGTCGATAATATACTGTGGCGTTGCGGACTGTCCAGCAGGGAAACTCTGGTCTTCCTTCTGAACGGCGGGCCATACCAGCAGATTTACCTTTTGGCCTCTCGCCACCCACGGTGCCATCTGCTGCTCCACGAATCCCCAATCGAAGGATCCCCTGCCGTTGGCATCACGTTTGTCGAAGGCAGCCCAAGGAATAACAACGGTTCCACCAGACGTGAGGCGGTCTTCGTGAGCACACACAATGTTCCGATTGGCTAGCTTGCCGTCTTTCCTGATTGTAGCCCCAGGAAGATTGGAGGAAACTACGTACAAGCCTGGAGCAAAGCCATTTCTTGCGTTGGTGGAGTGGGCGCCTTTTAGTTGATCGCAAGGAGCAAAGACAGCGTCTAACGGATCAGGGTTGCAGAGCGCGAACCGCACAAGTGTGAGCAACAGAGCTGAGTACAGATGCGCGGCCATTATATCACCCACGAACAGCATGTATCCGGTACGCGGCTTGACACTCGAGAGTCGGGCGGATCGAAAGCGCGGGTCGTTTTTCTGTATGGTAGGGCACGAGTGGCCGCAGTTTCACGTTCCAACGCAGTCCGCGAGCTTTTGAGGATTACAGATATTAATTTTTAAACGTGCGCTTTTGGGGGATGCCAGCACCGCTCACGAATAATTACGTCCAACAATTAAAACGAATCGTACTGTAAGGGCAGAGGCTCCACAACATTCCGCTGTGAGCATCCAAGTTACGAAATGCTCCTCTCCAGCGCACTACCCCCCATGACTGCTTACCTCTTCAATCAAACTATTCTATGGGTGAAGTGCGCAGATAACATCTTCTGTCTGCCCTTTAATCACCTCAAGACCACCGGTATTGCAGCCCTACACACCCACGTGTTCAATCTTGGATTTCTTCTTCACATTTCTCGGCTTAAATGATCCCCCAGCTCCGGAAGGAAGGTTGCTGGTATCCGTAAGAGACCCAAACGCCCGTCCATTGCGCTTTCCTCGTTAGTGGACGGAATATGGGTACATCTCATGAAGGCGGGTCGGTTTGCCTCAGCTCCCTCTATTGAAGACAATAAAACGGTGTTCAATCATTATTTTCCAATCTATCAGTGTAGTAATCAGTTGGTATTGGCCGCGCCAGGACTCGCACCCGGTGTCACGGTGTTCCGGAAACATGGCCCCACGGCGGTTACCAGCTCAGCTGTAGCCACTCATGTGCTTGCCCAAGTCATATGGCTGGAGATATTGAAGTACTGATAGTGTCTTCGATCTGCAGCTCTCTGGCACTACAGTGCCCTCCATGATACATCGACGTCCCGAAAGATCAGTCATTACAAGGATTACCTTTGCGATCCCAAGAATGGAGCATGAATCCGATCTGTTCAGCTCGTGGTCGGCGGGGGATATTGAACGTGGATATTTGAAACCCTATGACAGGTTCCCGTCTCGGCAGAGCGAGCTGACGTGGTGCTAATCTCGGGTTTGGGAGATCCGACAAGTTCATCAGACACGATGGATCCTCACATCTTGTGCTTATGCGAGAATTCCAATTTGGGGAGGATCATAGCATACCCCTATTGGGGGATAGTTCTGGAGGGCGGTCTTTGAATGGGACCTTTCACGCGGATGCCAGTGGGCAGCAGTTCATGAGCGGTTTTGTGGAAGGCCATCTTCGACAATATTCGAAGCCTGGTTTCAAGTTTGAGATGAGCGGGCACTACGATATGGTGGTGTGCTGGTGTTTGGTGCTGCTTCTGGCCAGAGCGACGGCTATGGTTTGGATCCCAGCACAAACGGAAGAGCGTTATGAATCCGCAGACAGGAGCGGGCCCTTTTGAAGAAGGAAGACAATACACTTGCACCAGTTCATGGAGACTGTAAAATGACACAATCTCGTGTGCTCATGATTAACGCTCGCTAAGTAGCGCGAATTTGAATCACAAGCTGCTAATGTTGTTACCTTGTGCTAGTAACAAGAACACTTTTTAGTATCTTAATGGTGTAAACGTGAGCTTTCGTAGACAGCTAGTATATCGAGCCGTGGCCATTTGCCAAGGGTGATAAGAGAATGTAGCGAAAGCAGAGAACGCTAAAGGGCGGTGGTGTAGGTCATCAGCCTGCAGAATGTAGACACTCAAGTACTTTCGTAATCCTTTTTTGACCATAATGGGCTAGATCAATACTTTCGTTATTTCTGCAATATAAAAGGTATGGATGTAATCGAGACAAGGAACGAGAGCCTTGATCTCATTTCAATTTTCCAAACGGGCATCATGGCCAAAAGGAAAAAAGAAAAGTAATGTCGATTCATAAGACGAGATTTTGTGGAAAAAACCCCTAAACTTCATTTTAGAGGGCACTGGCACAGATGTGAATCAAGTTGACGTAAGGAAAGAGAGCCTTGATTTCTTTTCAAATTTTGAAACGCGCATCACGGTCGCGATTTATAAAGAAAAAAGAACGCCGATTCATAAACAGAGATTCTGGCGATGCGTCTAGACATCACTAACAGGCCCTGTTTCTATGAGTTTTGTACTGAATATTCAGAAAACCCCTAAGTTTTATATCAAGGGCATACATATATCCTGGCTAGTCGACGAAATAGAAATTGCACCTGTAATGCAATGCATCGAAAGAATTACTCATGTACAGACTGGAATCGGTACTTCGGAAAGGAGCCTTCTTCTACAGTAGTCCAATTTCTTCTATAAATACATTGAACGCAACAGCGGATGTGACCTTCCTATAACAATCAGAATAGTCAACAAACTATCACAATAACTATCACCAAAAACAAACCAAAACATAAAACGATAATGTCGTCCCAAGACAAGTCCAGTAGGCACCCCTCGACAAACACCACAGAACGAAGAAGAAAGGAAGAGCAAGACAAGTATGAAGCTGCCGAAGCCTTGGTACAGCTCAGTAATCAAAGAAGCTCGGGCACTGCGCCAGCTGCTGCACCTGAAATACCAAAGGCAGTATACAGAATACCAGATCCCGTTCAGGGCGAGGGACCTTCGAGTGTTGCAGGTCCATCCAAAGCAGAGATCGCACCACACGCACTCTCCCGCAAGCGACCAGCCTCAGAGGTTGGGGACATAGAAGAAAGTCAACTTAAGAAACGGCGGTACGATATATGTCGGAAGTGCACGAGAACATTTAATACGAAAAGGGAGGCTAAAGAACACCTGCAGTCCTGTGATAAACGGTATAAGTGCGATTACTGTGACTACGAAACACCCTACCACTCATACAACGAGCGCCATAAAGAAAGACATGCGGAAACACAATGTTCTGCATGTGTCAGGAATTTTAGCACAAGACAGGCTCTGCAAATGCACATTCAATCCCAACACACGAGTCAGTCTCAATCACAAAGTTTTACCTGCGACAAATGTCAAAAGAGCTATTCTTTGATTCGCAATTTGCAAAGGCATATTCGGGAAAAGCACACACCAGCCACGGAGCAATTTGTCTGTGTGCATTGTTCTCTTATCTTTAGCAGCAAAAAGGGTTTGGAGATCCACCAAGCCAGAAAGCACCCCGGGAGGGCACGAGAAACTTTTAGATGTGAAATATGTGGAAAAGAGTTTTCAAGAAACACAAACCGGCTGAGGCATATGCGTGAGGTGCACCATATGTAGTTGTTATGTCAAAATGAGATAGATGGGCACGAGACCGACAAAATCCATTTCGAGTTGCAAACCAGGTTTCAGGGTTGAGCGGAATGGTATGAGAACTTCTACCTACGTGGAGCATGAAGTCAGTCGTCCTAGTCAAGTCATCAACACGACATTCTGGTCTTCCTTACTATGTCTAGCTACATCGGCTAATCCGTGGAGAAGCATACATATCTTTGTCTTTACCCTTCGCTAAAACGGTACAACATCTTAATGTTAGGGCGGAAACGTATCTATCGTTAGTCAGTAGATAAGAGCAGACACCATATATAATTCCCTCAGGAAAGTCCACTGCTTGGCAGAGAAATGTATCGAACCATCGACTCGACGCGTTTTGCAAACCATGCCACAATGATCACTGGGTTTTCTTTGCTGGTTTTGTTGGATCTACACATACACCACCTACCGCTGTAGAATGTCAACTTTGAGCATAAAGCTGAAGCCTGCGTTTGCAAAGAACCCACAAATCACAACACTGGGTCCTGAAAACACAAAACAGCTCTTTTGATACGCACAAAGGTCACGATTTGTGCGGCTACGTGACTTTGCGCGTCGATTCTGTCCGACGTTGTCGCCCCATGGAAGCACGCCGCGAGCAATCGCATTCTTCAATTACATTACCCGTATAACAATAAAACTGTAAAGCCGTGAAAAGAATTTTGAGGAAGCAATGTGAGGCTGCCGAGCCTGTCAGTCTCACCTTTCGAGTAGACTCAGAGTACATCCAATTGGCGGTAGCACTTGGCACAGAGTGATGTAGATACTTCACACTGAGGTATGGTCGTAATCGCTATGCGTCCGTTTTCGAAGTCATTATGTTACATTCACGTCCCTTTTGAACTTGTTGTCCACGACAAGTTCTCAAAGTCTTTTATGCGCTCCTTACAATTGTTAAGGTCCGTTTTCTTAATCCAGATGACATCATCCACGCTATGTTCTTCGAATTGGACAAGATAGTGAACTAGTGAACTCCTCGATTCTCTCTTTTCTTGTTCAAAATAACGACAACCTCCCGTTCGACATGCCCCTCTGGATCAATAACTACCAATAGAGAAATGTTATTTTCTTCTCGTCTGTGAAACTGTTTTAACTTGGACACATGAAAAACATTATGAGCCGTCTTCATCGCCAGTGCTAGTTTCATCTTATACGTAACCGGTCCCATTACTTCCAAAATTGAGAGAAGACCCATGAACTTTTGCTGCCACTTTTTGGACGTGCCTGAGCGTTCCAAAGCTCTTGTTCGTTCTGTTTTTAACAGTACCAGATAACTTACAACAAATGATTCATTTCATCTTTTCTTACTTGCATTGAAGTTTTGTCTTGCTACTGGGTGACATCTAAAATCTTAAATCGCAAAAAGCGCACATTCAAATTCATTAATTTAGAGCTCAAGCATGCACGCAAAATGCGAAAGTCGGAGATGCCTCTGCACCCTACAAGATGTTCTCCAAAATGCGGCATTCGCTCTTTTGGACCCGAATAGTTTACCAAACCCCGAATGTTGCCAAACCAGAGCCCAACACCGCCTACTGGGTTTGACATAACCCAACCACAGAAACCACTCTGAGCCATCAGAATGTCTTCTGCCTTAACCAAACTTTCGTAGCTTCTAAACACCCACCCAGCCCGGCTGAGCCGTCCTTCCTTCCACCATCCCCCACGGTTGCCACTTTTATCATGACTCCGCATCTTCCTCTCGACACTCCGTTTTTCTCTGCTGGCAATCCGGCTGACTCTGTTTTACAACAGCCTCTTAAATCTGGTGCCACAACAATGAAAAAGAAATCCGGTACGGCTGCACGGTGATTTGGGCTTTATCAAAGGGTGCTGGATTTATTATTGGATTTTATAGATAAGCATCTTTCTATTGGACGTGAACAATGGGCTGCGTTGCTCAGAAAACACAAAAAGACGTTTCGTGAGCAAGAACGAAGTGTTGAATCAATCAAACGCAAGTTTGCTTCTTTTAACCGTCGTCGCATGCCGACAGGAGATCCGCTGATTCCTGATGATGTCCGTCTTGCAAAATCAATTCGCGATATGATCACCGAGCGCGCCAAAATCGCTGCGGATGAGGATCTTGAAGATGCGGTAGAAGTTTCGTGTAGCAGAACACAGTTATTAACATTAGTTGAGACTGAAAAGGAGGGTGCACACGAAACGAATGAAACGAAAGATGTGAATGCGGAAAAGACTTTGGTCCAACCCCCGTTAAGGATTGCACGCACTTTAGTTCTTCCGCACCCCATAATGCGTGGGACGGATAATGGAAACGATATTATGGAATTATTTAGGTTATCGATGTTAAATGACCAGAAGCGGAGATCAGAGAACTTAAAACGCCGCAAAGAACAGCAAGAGGAGAACTGACTGCAACGCCTTTACGAAAGTCATCGTGAGGAGAAATTGATGGATATGATGCTCATGTTGGTCGCGAAGTCATCGAATTCTCACGAGGTTTAAAGTATCCTGCAGATAATAATTCACATCTGCATTTATGTGAAGCAAATGGGTTGACAGAATCTGGCTTATGCTAACTTTTTGTATTCGTATATTAAAAAGATACGCGGTGCAAAGCAGCATTATCCTCCTTTCCCCATTTTCTTCATACATGAAGCGGTCTTCCATTCGCGGAAACATTCCTTGAAATGCGCGCATGCCCAATTCGGAGGCTTGGCGAACTGAGTTTGCTTGACTGAGGCGTATAAAGTCGTCTGGATCGGTCACATTCGTCTCATTCTGGGCAGATTTTAAAAGAAACGGGTGATACCTCTTGCAGAACGCTGAATCTAGCTCACAAAGGCCGCCATGTTCGGCATATTGAGCGCCAAATTTGTTATAAAGCTTTCCAAGATCTGCTATAACAGAATCGTGCATGCTGCCAGGAGCATTAAGCACGCATGCTATGATCGTTCCATTTGGAGCAAACACAAAAACGTTTCCAACATAATGGTCGTGAGTCCATCCATTGTAGAACATGTTCTGTATAACACAATCACCAGAATGTTTTAACAACAGTTTGAGACCGTCTGCAACTGCATAGAAGCTGTCTAGTTTGTGATACTTCTCAGAAATAGCTTCTTTAAAATCTTGTACTTGAAGTAGATTTGGCATTCTTATAGTAGCATGCTTGTCGCGGGACAAGACACGCAATAGCAAACGCCTCCCAAACCGAAAAAACATAGATCACACAGAGTTTTTAACTCCGAATAAAAGGCACAAATTCCACATCACCCCTCTTGTGCGATGCCAAGAAAGCACAACACCAAGGCACATTTCGGCTGTCATCGAGCGAGGATGACCACTTTTGCTGAATCGTAGTCCTATATCCCCATTGCGGGCGTGTGGAGTGTATCGGTAGTGAAATGGTTCGAATAGTTTCAGAAGATACACGAATGTAACGTGATCAATTTCTGTTGGAGTGATCATAGACTGATCAGACATTGAATTCAAAACGTATATAAACGGGGACTATGATGGGAATAGCAAAGCAGGAAGAGTAATTCGACGATCGCGACGTCGTCTTCCTTCGGAGTTAAGCCTTTGTTTGAATGTTTCAGTCTTCAACAGCTCTCGGGTAAGCAGGGCAATCAATAGGACTGAAGTAGGCGTCATGTTTTGGGACGGAGATTGAAAAAAATGGAGACAATGCTAAGCTGAACATCTTGGCCTATCGCATTTTGCGCGATAATATCAGTGACCGTTCTGACACTCAAAATTTGTGTTTGTACTCATTTTGATATATGCAAATTGCTCGCATTTTGAGTTTTAGGAGTCGCCGACTGCATTGGCGAGTCTATTTTTTGCCAGTTGTCGAAATGCTCTTCTCTGGTCCAAAATATCTCCAGCAGCTTTACGCTTCACGTGCTTTCTCTCTATACCCCTTGTGAGTTCCGAGTGAGGTATTCTTCTCATGTCCACTTCGAAGGGGGGGAGACCGGCGCTTGCATTCGGCGTAGAGTTGTTTTGGTATTCTATTTCGCATAGTACGGTATCCCACTGCTTCAGATCCTTCTGAACTGTACTTTTTATGCTTGATGACAGCGTCCAGATAATTTTCTCAGTTTACCCATCCATTTCCGGATGATGCTTTGTAGCCGTGGTCAAGTCCACTTTTAGCAAACTAGAAACTTCTTTAAAGTATTCAGCTTTGAATAACTTTTCTCTGTCAGGCGCAATAGTCTGCGGCATTCCGTGCTTCGAGAAAACGTATTCAAGAAAACGTATTCAAACAACAGTTGCACAACTTCTCTTGAAGTGATCGATTTGATTGTCGCAATGAACAGCGCTAGTTTCAAGAGGTTTTCTACTACTACCAGAATAGCATCTTTCTTACTCTCTATAGGTGGACGTTCTATGAGGAAGTCCATACATATTGTATCTCAACGTTGTTCGGGGATATTGTGAGGTTGAAGCTTTCGCTTTTTCAATGCTTTTTCCTCTTTGTTCGTTTGACACTCTTGACATGATAGTAAAAACCTCTGTACGTCACCATACATTCTCTTCCAGTAAAAATGTCTCGAATAAATGTAGTAAGTCTTCTCTGAGCTTACATGTCCTGGCATATGTGACTCTTCCATTATTATTTTACGTAATTCTTACTTCTTTGGGACATAAATCCATTTGGCATTGCTCCCTTTCCAGTATATCACGCTATCGTGAAAAAATAATTGCGAATATACATCGCTGTCTTCTTATTCAGTGGCATTTGTTTGTCTCATAGCACATGTAATACATGCTTTGCCCACAAGTCTTCAGAATACAACTATGTAAATTCCGAAAGAAGTCCTGGATTACGGAGACGAAGACCATTAAGTTGCATTGGTGTAGTCATGACTCTACCAAGCCGTCAGCGGCGGTGTTCTTAGAACCAGAAAAATGTTCGAACTCGAAACTGTAACACTGAAGTTCATCAAACCATCTGTACTGCCTTCCTGACAATTTACTCTTGGACTGGAGGTACTTAATTGGTTCATCAGTTCTGACTAGAAACGATTTGTCGCGTAGGCGCACGGGCCATTTGCGTGAGGCAATTATTATGGCCACAGGCTTTTGATCCCTAGTGTCCCATCTCGACTCGGTGTCTGAAAGTTGATGAGAAAGATGTGCTAATGGATGCCCATTTTGCTCCAATATAGCTTAAATTCCGTACTTAGAAACATCTGTCATTAACACAACTTTTTGTTCCGATGATGGATGTCGTAATAGTGGGGCTGTCGTGAGAAGCTTCTTCAGAGCTTCGAATGCTTCTTCCTGCTCCCCATTCCATTCGAAACGTTTATATCGCAATATATATGTAATTGGGCGTGCCACGGCTGCATAATTCTTCACAAACCTTCTGTAAGAATTTGAGAGTCCCAAGAATCTCTGAACATTCTTGACCGAAGACAGCGTTGGCCAAGTAACTGCCACGTCAACTAAGCGTTGTTCTGTTAGAGTTCCCTTCAAATTCATCTTATATCCAGGGTAGTATACTTCATCAGCACCAAAACTGGACTTGCTTGGTCTGATGTAAAGCTTATTCTCTTTCAAAAGTTTGAATAATTTCCTCAAATGCTTCTTGTGATTGTCTACCGATTTGCTGTAGATCAAATGTCATCCAAGTACAGCACCATGCACTCCCCATGTAGTTCTCTCAACAGATGTGCTAGTAGACGCGAAAAAGCGGCAGGGGAATTTGTCCGAAGCAAAGGACTCGCCATTCAAAAGACTCATATCGTGGGCGAATAGCAGTCTTGTAACAGTCGCCGTCTTTAAGTCGCATTTGATGGTATCCCTAAATAGGATCGATTTGTGAGGAAACCTTTGCTCTCGCAACTTGATCTATGGCCTCATTAATGAACCGAATAGGGCTCGCATCATGTATTTTGATCTTGTTCAGGGCCCTGTAATCACATATCACTTGAGGATCACCACTCTTCTTCTTGATAAAAAATACAGGGGCTCCAAATTGGGACTAGGAAGGACGTACTAAGCCTCTATCCAGATACTTTTGTAGCTGACGTTCCAACTCCTCCAGCTCTTGAGGTGAGAGTCTGATGACTGGTCTGACGGGGGGCTTTGGACCAGGAACAAGCTTGATTTCAAATTCCATACCGCGTGGCGGTGGTAACTCGTCTGGTACCTCTTCTTTGGAAATGTAATTAAACTCCCTCAACAGTTCTGTGCACTCAGGAGCGCATTTATCGTTTGGAAGTTGTTCATTGTCGCTCTTTTCTAGACTTAATCGGACGGAGTACGATTCACAATTTCCCTTCTTTACTTTTTTGGCCATTCGCTTCAACGAAATCTTTTGGAACTGTATCTTCCTGTATTCATTACTCCTCGACCGGCTCGGGTGAGCTCGGACGACGGACCCATCCGATCTTCGGAGTGTGAAAGACCTTGTTTCCCAATCGATATTTGGATAATGCTTTTCTAACCATCCGCGTCCCAAAATTAATAGCGGGCGCGAGTCTGGTTGTTTAACGTCAGTGAGATACATTTCTTCGTCACTGACGTGGCCATTGATGTCCAGGAGGCCTGTTTCTATGCCTCTTACTTCTGTCTTAGAAACGTCTCAAAGTTGCACTTGCAGGTCCTTCACGTCCTTGATTTCTAATCCAAGCTTCTTTACCTCCTCGGTGGAGATAAAGTTACGAGAGGCAAAAGAATCTATCACTGTTTGAACTGGTTTTCTATTGATTATTCCGTCATACTTCAAGTTCTCATCATCTGCAAAACTGATTGCAGGCAACTATGGCACAATTTCATCTGGTACGCCGGTAGATGCCGCCCTTCTGAGCAGCATACTTAGTTTTTCAAAGGACGAGAATCCAGTCCCCTACCCTTCCTACAAGCATGATTTGGGTCGCTGCATCCTTTCAAACCGCATTCGAAGCATCTATCGTGTTTCCTGTAAAGGCCATGTTCTCCACGTTTAACATTTCCACATGAAACGGAGTCTGGGTCCTTCTCAACCTTTCGTTCTGTATTCCGCTTGACAGATTTGCTGTGCTGGTTTGATTTCTTTGAATATTTGTTCTTCTCCGTTATCTTTCCAGCGTAACTCTGCTGCTTTCGACTCCCTCCAGACAGCGGTAGAGATAACTCTAAATTTCTGGCATAGTCGTAAGCAGATTGAATGGAAGGCGAACTTGACTGATTGATTGGCTGCGACGTGGGAAACGTCTCTGCAAACGTCGCCTTGAAAGTACTTGGTAGGCCGTCGAAGAAGTAAATGTATGCTTCGTTGTTTGCATTGCCAAAGATAGAAATTAAGTCTTCGAACTTTGTAATATGGTCATCCAGGCACGTAGAATCTTTCATACGTAAGTCCATGAGCTGGACTCGAGCCACAGCCTTCTCGTTGGCCGGCACGAATTCTTGAAGCTTTGCCTTTTGCAGCTCCTCCAAGGACTTTGGTTTGCGCTTCTCTTTCTCAAGACGTATCATCCAAGGAGCCGCCCTGTCTCGCAAGTAACATTTTGTAAGGTCAGCATGTTTTCCGTCAAATAATTACAGAGATTGCCATATTTCTGAATCGAATAGAAGCTTTTCAACTTCTTCGATTTCCTGTCTTCCACTTTTCCTGTAAACATCGAAATAAGGGGTGTTTTGATAGAAATTCTGCCTATCGACGTCTTCTGAGATTGTACCGTAATCCCTTTCGTACCATTCAGACGTGCTTGTAGCTTTGCAGTGCGCTCGTTCTGGTTCTTCAAGGTATTCTTCAAGCTTCGCACTTCATCTTGCAAAGCATTCAACGTCGAACTGTGACGTTCTGATTTCTCGACTCCATGCCGTGCGTCACACGAGCATTTTTCTGTGCGTACGGAACAATTCGTGTGAGAAAGAAGTCCTTTAGATGCTACCAACTGTAACAGAGTGATGTGGATACTCTGCTTTTTACAACATCAAAATCAGTTTAAAATTTCAGACAAAGAGACTGCTCGATCTCCTTTTTTCATAAGCAAATTAGAGGTGTGCTTATATATTCAAGCTACGGTTGCAGTTTGAATTCGTAATTCAAACTGAGGTATGGTCGTAATCGCTATGCGTCCGTTCTCGAAGTCATTATGTTACAGCTCTCTTGAAAACTCTTGTGATATATGTGAGCATCATCTTGGTACTATCGGGACGCTCAACGACGATATAAGTCCTTACTCTACATTACTCAAGTGGAAATGGTTTAAAAACTTTCTGTAGCTTGAGAGCATCAGCACAATCGAATAGTGCCAATAGATGATAGACTACAGAAAATAAAGAGTGACCCTAAACAAGGCCAAACGAAAAGAATCAATGATAATAATGCAAACAATACAACAGCCCACTAATCGCGCTGAAAAAAATAACGGCAACAACACGTGTTCTATCAGAACCTCAGATCTATCGCAGTGTCAAAAAACCTTGGCAAGCAGTACTTACAACCGAGACCTCAGATCTAGTGCTTGATTTACACTGGACTTGCTACGCAACTCGGGATAAAATGAAAGGTTAACACAACTTCACAACACCAACACAGGACATGAACCAAAACCCAAGATTGAAGATAATATCAGTGTGTGACGGGCTAGTGGCCAGATTCAACAGGCAGCTCTGGAGAAACGTTAAGATGCTAATGTTGAGAGGTTAATTGGTGCTTGTTGTTAGTTTTGGCCCTCCCCTTCCCGATGTCGTAGCGAGGATGAGTAAAGAACTCAACATTTTATAGAACAACTTTATCCTGGCTGACGCAGGAATACTAAGAGAGCCTTCGCAGAAGTAACACGTTTTATCAAATAAGACGCTATTTTATTGCTGTTACTGCAGTGAACATATTGTATAAAAGCATTCGGTTCTGCTTTTTTCTGCATTAATTCTTGTTCTACCAAGACGTCCATCAATATGGCTTAACATCAACATCCTAACCAAATGCGGCTTATTTCAGAGATTTCTGAAGATCCTTCGTCAGAACTGATTTGTAAACGCAGTGGTTTCATAGATGGTGAAGCGTCCAAAGCAGTGCCTTCCCCTAGAGAATTGCTCCCAGTTCAAGCACAGTTTAGTTTGAGATTCCAGCAAGCGCCACAGAACCATCGTACGGTGTTGCCGAGTTTGGTGATTTGCTCGTAGATCTTGCATGCGTAGTCAAAGATTTTAAAGATGCAGCCCCACTCTAACATCGTTTAAAGTGTCTGCCTCACTTTAATTACGAGGTATTCGCATAACCTGAGTTAATGCGTCGCCCTACCCTGTACTTTTCACGCCAATAAAACCCTGGTCCTGATATTTACCTTATCCATCACAACGTCGCCGCAGAGTTCGGAACAGTAGGAAGCACAGCAGCGCGGCAAGCGCCGGATTGTGTGGAGTGGCGTCCGCAGTGCGGCCATGCAGGAGGGGCTATTGTGTGGTGGCGTGTGTGAGTGGCAGGGATTCCGTAGCATGCAATAGTGGGTTGCACACAAGCGCCGGCAGATCAGATATCCAGATTGGTAAGCACCGTGGAGCTAAAGCCAAAGCGGCCGTTGACTTAATCCGGTGGGGAGCGCAATGGGCACTGACGGGCGCAGAGCCCTGATAAACGGGCCGTTGGCTGTAGTAGTGGTGTGCAAGGCATAGTCGAAGCAAACCGGGGGGAGTCCCAGTAAATGAGATCGTATCTCATATAGAATCACATCACTGAGATAGAACGTGCTCCCTTGGCCGCCGTGCTTCACGTGCTTCGGCGGCCGTGGTGCGTTTTATTTGGAATTGCGGCCGTGCTTGCCGCCTGTGCACTGTAGGCCGCTACTCGGCGTCTGAGGCGTCTGAGACGCAGCGTCTGCTTTGGGTTGCTCGCTGCTCCAGGACTTGGTTCGTTGTGCG